>QXEO01000599.1:0-10666 GCA_007115705.1 Dactylis glomerata | reverse complement strand
TACAGTTTAAAAGTTACTTGGATGATTGGTCATATAGATCTGGCAAAGCGACATTAGAAGAATAAGTATTTTATTGTCTCATCATGATGACAGAAAACGCACTGACTACTTCCATGCCAATTACGCTTAACAAGATTGTCTTTGGTTAGGATTACTCCTCGACGCAAATACCACCCAAAAATCTTAGTTTTTAGTGGTATTTTCATCTTCCAAATTTTCTTGTTGTCATCAACTGGTATATCAGATTGGATTATTGCATTGTGGACATCGATTTTTGAGTTGATTTAGGTGTTGGATTGGGTCAGTTGGACTAAAAACTGGGTTTTCACTTTGAACTTTCAGATAGTTCAGTACTGTAGTCTATAGTGTATAAATAGTTAAATACTGGCTATTTTAGTACTTTTCATATGATTAAACCATGTGGACTATTTGTCTGCGAGGTTTCATTTTCGTGGAGAATTTTAACATGGGAAGCAATGGATGTACATTGGTGGTATAGATGGAAATTTCACCGTGGAATATTCAAAGTTGTTGTTGGCTGGATGAAGAAGCACCTTGCAGACCATTTTAGTTGTTCAAATGATGTGCTGCGCACACAGTTGTGTTGAAAGTTTCCTTCATGTGATCTCACAGATGTGTGGCCAATGGGAAATTTTTAAGGTTTTTTGACTATCATCTAGAGCTAGTTAGAAGAAATCTATGAAGTGCATTTATAGTAACACTAAACCTAGATATTGTTGACAGACCAGTGTTTGAGAGCTAGTGAATTTGACTTGCTCTTCTAGATATTGGGAACTATGTGTGTTGCCTTGTTGCCATGTAGTCACTGCAATTTATAGAGGGCACAAGGAACTTACTGATTTTATTACACCTAGCTACATAGAATTAGTGAGTATAGAAAGATATATGATAATGTGTTGCAACAAGTTGAGGGGAAAGAGAATTGGCCAGTGGCTACAAACACAACTAGGCCATTAATTTCTTGCTATTAAGATGAAATTGCCATCAAGTCCAGGACAATAAAAAGAAGAGAAGAGGGGGAAAGCCAAAGGGAGCATAAATGTAAAGGAAAGGATGCAAAATCCAGTGCAATGCATGTGGTGGCTAACTGGCTATAACCACATTAAAAGGAAATGCATTGCTAATCCACTTGCTGGAGTGAAGGAAACATGGAAACTTTACTATAGTAGCCAAGAGAAGCAAGATGAAGAAATAATAATCACGTGTATGTTTTTTTGTATGTTTTTCCTTTTTTATAAAAAATATAAAAAGTAGAAGAATTAGTGTCAACTAGCAATGCTTTCATTGATTTTTCCTATATATTTTCTTATTCAAAAAATAAATGAAAATAGTACAAGAATATAGTGTCAACTAACAGTGCTTTTACTATTTTTTCTTGTATTTTTCCTTATTTAGTAAAATAAGTAAAAGAGTACGAGAATAATATAGAGTCAACTGAGTGCTTTCACTGATTTTTCATATATTTTTACTTATTTATTTGGACTATCAATTAGGGAACGTCTTCCCACATGGCCAAGCTATTGTCCAAGCTACAACTACTAATGTCCAAGTTGCGGCTATCATGTTTAGCAGTTCAGGTACCAGTTAAGAGGAAATCCAAGATAAAATCTAATGCACATGCATGTAGAATCTAGCTCTCAACCAACATCACTTCATGTTTTAGCTCATCGAAATACTGAGTCAAGTTTTAAGTCTTACGCACATCATGTCACAAGTTCACCGAAATTAATGGAAAAGGGGGTTCCCAGTTGGAAAAAATTAATGGAAAGGGGGGGTTCCCAGTTGGAAAAAATGTCACAAGTTCACAAACAATCATACCAGAGAAAGCACCAACAATTGGAAGGCTCAAGTGGTGGATTTATGGCACTGAGTAGAAAGCTCAACGGAAGAAGGAAATGCATGTACTTTGTTCAAAATTGCAATAGGGTAAAAACCAATATGGATGCTTCACGTGGTGTGACGACCCTTTATCAGCTAAAGCACGATTCCTCATCATGGACTAGCGTGTCGAGATAGAAATTTTGAAGGCACGCATTCAAGCGCTAGATCATTAGGGGAGCCATAATATGTTCGTCATGTAACCCGTATGATAAATGCACTTATGTTTCACAATTGTTATTTCACACTATGTTTGTTGATACCCTTGTCAGTTATGCTATTGTTTTAAGTATAATAAAGTGAGGGGCCCATATTTGTATATACAATGCAATATTAATTTTACTTCAGTTTCGGCTGTTGTGTCCGGTGTCCTCCATATATAGTATTAGGGTGGTTGTGTGTCTTCATTTGAATCAACCACGCTCACCCATCTAGACAGACAACGATGGCAGGTGTGGGATCGTCTTTAGGGGGAGAGAAAAGGAAATATAAAGCTTTTGAGCTCCTAGGTCCTCGTAGTGGGTCATTGTTGCCCCCAGACATGGCACCGAGGAAGAGCTAGATGGTCTTGTTTTGTGGATCATCTAGTGAGATTGCGGTGTGGAGTGATGCTACATACATGGCCGATGAAGACAATATCAAAAGCGATGGACATAGTGGAAGCTAGGTATTTGTCTGTGGCAACACCGTGTGTCATGCACCCTATTTCCTAAGTTCTCACTCTTTGATCCTAAAGTTTCATAAATAATAAATTAGGGGCTAAGTTTACTCTTCTTCAATAGGAAGGATCTTGTTGCATGAAAGAATTTTGGTTCGAAATCTAAAGGCGGTATGAAGTTTACTTGTATATGGGTGGAGAAAAAAGAGGCCAAGCAACTATAGCCTATAGGAAAAAAAAGAGAGAGCACATAAAGAACAAGATTATGTACAAGGCATGGTGTGCTAAAAAGATGGCCAAAAAATTAAACATTAGGATTAATATGAACTTAATACTTGAAGCAATCAAAATAGAAATGAATACCCCAAAAAACATTCACAAATAGTGCATATATTTTTTCATGAATGCTAAGGTTGTCTTTTTTACCATAAAATCTTAACAAACCCTAAACTAAGCATATACTCAATGCACACATATTGTTTAGTACGTCATTATGAAATCACCATCACATGCAAAATAATTTGCACTCACCATATATCTAAGGTTCAACAAAGTTTGAAGAAATAAGATCTATATTCACATAAAAAATTGGTGTAAACAAGGGGATTTGAGCAAGATTACATCGAAGAAGACTTTTCATGGTCTAGGTTTAAGAAACCCTTGAGTTTGATGAGATCTGAGAAGTGGGGTGGAAAAAAGGGAAAGAGAGCTCAGGGCGGCGCTGGAGGGGAGAATAGAAGTACGTGAGATGGGAAGAAAACGGGTAGGTTTTTACCTGCAAGTTGAGCGCCAAGCTCAGCGGCGCCAAACATCTGGACCGAATTCCTTCAGCGCCGAAGCTGCCATGTAGGTTTTCAGTCCAAGTTTTCGGCTCCATTGATGGTGGTGCCAATATGTACGTTCGACTTAGTTAGAACTAGCGCCAATTTGAGGGGTCATATTTTGTACTAATATAGTTAGTATAGGAGGGAGAGTGGACAAAAATAGACCGAACTACATGTAGTACTTTATTTTCAAACAATTTAAATTCATATTCAAAATTTCAAAAAAAAATCCAAAGCAAAATTATAGAGATAATCAATGTTGAATACTGAAAATCATGCAAATTCTCGATATGAAATACTTTTTATTCTAGGCTACAAAAAAAGACAAATATGACATATTATATAATGAATAATACACATTTTAACACTACTAGCTGAATGCCTGTGCGTTGCAACGGAACAATAATATGATGTGCAAAAACATAAATCTAATTTAGTATATCTCTTAGTTTCTCTCATCTAGCTATCTTTTCCCCTTTTTAATAGTCTATATCGGCTCTCCTAGCAGTATATCTCACGCTTTGTTGCCGCCGATGCCACCCCTCGTCATCGTGGCCAAGGTCGTCCTCCACCTCCCATGCCGGCAACGATGGAACCAACGCCACCCCTTTAGTCATCTCGTCTCGTAGCCTTCAGCCTTACGTTCAGCGGCTAAGTTGTTACACTCAGCTCCGGCGTCATCTTTTTATAATTGATTATAACATCCCTTTCTCTGATTTGGATGACCTTTCATAGAATAGCTCCTTGTAACCTTCCATAGAACTGATTTTCTTTCTTCCAAATGCAGTCAATGTTTGAGGCGATCTGGTAGATGTTGTCATACATGTAATTGCTGATCTTTATTACCACTTTCTCAATGGCATAGCTGCTAATAGTATAACATTATTCTATTCAAACTGTTACAAACAAATTCTGAAAATTTTACATATATCTGCAGACAAACAATAAAGCATCCACGATCTGGATTATGGATAAGAGTTACTGCTTCAGAAAAGTTGAACTTATTAAAATTTGCAAGGAATCAAACACATCATTCAAAAATACAATTTTCTTCTAAAAAATCATTTCTGTACATAAAGCCTTTTAATCAACTACAGTTGAAAAGGCCACAAAAACTTCGTTCATCACCTCGCAGGTCAGCATCATATCTCTCTTTTCTCAGCCTGGCTATCCACGTATGTATCACAATTTGTCACTTAAGCATGGGATCAAAATGTTTGCTATCTACAAACAAGATAGTGCAACATTAGTACCCTGAGATGTCTTATAAAAGTATATCACCATCATTTGGGAGCTATAAGATTCAATCAAGATCAAGATCTACAAAATTGTGGTGAATAGCAAAGAGAATATATACCATAGATTGTCATTTTAATTGTCAAAACACATTGGAAGTTCTATCTTGTGCGGCCATGTGCATTGTCTATCAAACTGAAATACCGAAGAACAAGCTAGCATCTAAACAGGATGAGCAGATCCACACAAATGCATCACTATAAACATGTTTCTCGATCCTCACAGCCGCTAAAAGCCCCTCACAGCTTCGACTAAACACATCCGAGTTAGTAGGACTTTAGGATATCATCGATGAATCAACACACAAACCCCCGCTAGTCCCCTGGATCTCTCTCAAGACAAACAAGCAGATCAAGACAATAGGTTTACCATAGTACTCTTCCTTGCCAGAGAGGACCCAGTTCCCCTAAAAAAATCTCATGAAGCAACTGCACCAGGAAACAAAACCCACACAGAACATCACAAATCTCGCCCCAAAATGATTAAAAAAACTGCAGGTAGCAAAGCAAGGCTGGAGAAGTTAATTACCGGATCAAACGCGTGCATCTGGATGAATATCGCTGAGAACACCAGCAACGCATGCCCTCCCATGATCCCATCCTTCTCCTCGATCTCTCCAACCGGAATTATTTCTAGCATCTAGGCCGGCGAGCCATGGACTTTCATATAGGAGACAAAAATGCTACCTTAAATAAAGAAATAGTGAACTCACTTTCTTTTCTTTGACAACAAGAGATTGTCAGATAAAGACAAAAAATGAAGCAATCTAAAGATGACATATAGACAGAAATGATTATCAGAAGAAAAATAGCATGGACGTGTTTTACACTTACACAGCCACGGCTTCACGCCTTAGCAAAGCAAGGCTGGAGAAGTTAATTACCGGATCCGTGTGCATCTGGATGAATATCGCTGAGAACACCAGCACCGCCAACCCTCCCCGTGGCCGCGTGGGAGCTGGGCTTAGATCACCTTAGCAAAGCAAAGCTGGAGAAGTTAATTGACGAAACAGGCTTTCGCCCCGCTTTATAAATAAAGCCACAACGGCCGAACCGATACAAGGTGGAGAGGAGAACCTCTTACAAAGCAGATCAAAGATAAAGAAAAGAAAACACGGAAAAACCAAAACTTGCCACCGAAGACATTGAAACGATACCGAGTGGAATCGGGGCTCCACAACGGCGCCCCCAAGAGGGTAACGACGTACACCGCCGCCGCCGCCGAGACCGTGAGGTCAAGGGTTTTCACCCGGAGCCATAGCACGGGGAGGATGACCACAACGACGCCCCCAAGAGGGTTACGACACCCGCAGGCATCGCCGCCGTTGGCGCAGAGGCGCTGAGCTTTCGCCCGGAAAAATCCTCGCACCGCTCCCGAGAACTCAGCCGCCAGATGTCTCCGAGTTAGGCCTCCGCACCGCGATCTGGATGCCGCCAAAGCCGAAGCGCTGCCAACATCAGGATCTCCCATCGTCCGCTCCACGCCATCCACATGACCGAAGAGAGAAGCCACCACCACCGCCACGTCGCTCGCCGTAAAGCCGTCCGCGCAGTCCACCTTCCGGGGCCGCCGCCCCGGCGTCCACGCACTTGAGCCCATGGCCCGACCAACATCACACCACAAGGCTAGCGGATCGAACAAAGTAGGGCAGCACCAGAGCCAGCAGCTATCAAGCGGCACGACAGCCTAGGGGAGGGGATCTGCCCTCCACCACCCGAGGTGATCGCCGTCCGGACGCAGTAGTAGGGCTGAATAGGTCCTGATTAAGGCCGAGCCACCTGCCAGGCCCCGATCCGGTCCTAAAAACCCTGCCATCGCGATGCTGCGCCCAGGCCACCACCGCTGTCCACCTGCAGCTCTATGCCACACCGTCCCTTGCCACCACCGACCGAACCCGCCATGTTTTGCCGCCTGCAGCCGAGAGCGGCGTCGCCGCCACCTCATCCTCGTGGGCTAGTCCTTGGCCGAAACCGCAAACCGCCGCAGAGGAGCACCCCAGCCACAACGCCCGAGGACAGGCCGACATCGTCGCCAACGCCATCCCATCGCCGGTCAAGCCCGTCTGTTGCGGCATCCAAAATCTCGCCTCTGCACGACCATAGAACGCAACCACGACGACCCTCCTGGACCGAGGATGCGAGGAGCACAAATGGAGACGAGCTACTGCAGACCAACCAGCAGAGAGGACGCCGGCGCTAGACCCACCGAAGCCCACCTGGCCAAGGTCGGGGCCCGCCTGGCCCAGATCGCGGCCCGCCTGGCCCGACCCGGGCCGCGCCGCCGGACGTCGCCCTCTGCCGCCACCGAGCTCGCCCCCGCTGCTCCTGCCCACCTCGGCCAAATGCCGCCGCCGCCGCCACGCCCTGCCGTCGCCGTCGGACCGAGCCCAAGGAGCCGCCGGGGAGCACCGCTGCCGGCCGAGGTTGCCCCGCGCAACCGCCCCGAGCAAGCGGGTAGGAGAGAGCCCGCCGCCGCCGGCACCGCGCGGGCTTTGCCCGGCGGCGCTCGCCGGCGGCGGCGGGGGGGGGGGGAGGGAGGTAGGGGGAGGAGGCGGCTAGGGTTCGGGCCCCTGCGTCGCCCGCGGGGAGCGAGCGCAGGAGCGGGGGATCAGAGGAGAGAGTGTTATCCAGCTACCAGGCTGCCAGCTGGAGAAGTTAATTACTGGATCAAACGTGTGTATCTGGATGAATATCGCTGAGAACACCAGCAGCGCGTGCCCTCCCATGATCCCATCCTTCTCCTCGATCTCTCCAACCGGAATTATTTCTAGCATCTAGGCCGGCGAGCCATGGACTTTCATATAGGAGACAAAAATGCTACCTCAAATAAAGAAATAGTGAACTCACTTTCTTTTCTTTGCCAACAGGAGATTGTTAGATAAAGAAAAAAATGAAGCAATCTAAAGATGACATATAGACAGAAATGATTATCAGAAGAAAAACAACATGGACATGTTTTACACTTACACAGCCACGGCTTCACGCCTTAGTAATATATGAATCAAGCTCATGAGATAGTCTACTTTTATGTTAGAAGCTATCCAAATCTTACAATACCAGCTTGTCGATGATAATTTCTCCTATGTATAAATCTATGATTTCCTATTACATATCCCTTAATTATTGCCAACTCGCATGGGTGGGCGCCGATGGTGGCAAGAATCTGCTGAAAAGTTTGCTTGTGCCTCTTCTTCTTTCTTCTTGTTCTGTTGCTGATCTGTAATGCCGAGGTGCTGTGGTTACGTTGAACTATGCTCTGGGGTGTGAGGTGCTCTGGACTTGGTGTGGTGCACCATCGAGTGTGCTCCCCTGAATGCTGTAGGTAGTTACCTAGGTTATCTGGGGAGTGTTCGATGTGCATTTTTCTTTGTAAAACTGTGGGCGGTTTCTTTACTGGAAATCGACGGGGGAGCCCGTTGGCTCCAAAAAAATATCCCTTAATTATTTCCAAATATGCATGATCACACCTAAATCTCGCAAAGGACCAACATCCCAAATGAATTATTTCTGACAAGAATTAGCACATGTACCTAATGTACTGATATTCCAATTCTACTGACTGGTTCAGCGGTACTTAATTTCACGTATCAAAAGGATGCCCAGAAACTCACCAGGACCTTGTCCAGACGTTCCTGAATGAGTGTGTGTACTCGTCAAGGGAGTTCTTTCAGCCTTGGTCCTGGCAAAGATGAAACAGAGAGCAGAGGTAGTCAAGCCGTTGTTCGTGGACGCTGCCCACCCACCCACGGAGGTGGCGCGCCAGGAACGTCATGTCGTGCATCGCGTCCAACATCCTAGGCGGGCTGCCCGCGGGCAGCTCAGCGCGTCGCCGGTGCTCAGCTATTGCTAACCTGCTGGTATTTGTAGTTTTGCAAGGTCAGAAACTAAGCTGTATCACACAAAATTGCCCCCTTGCAATGCTGCTATAGAGTACTGCTAATCAGAACTAAACTGGGGTACTACATGTCTTGCTGCTACTCAGAACTCAATAAGTATTCCGGGTGTAGTTTCAGTGAAATTTGCTTAGCTCCAGGCAACATTGCTTTATTTATTTGATTGCTTGGTCACTACAAATATTAAAGGAGCTTTGTCATGTGCAGTACAATAGACAGGAGTACTTAATTTGTTTGCAAGTAAATCATGCAGACTATTGCTTAGAATACCAGGGAGTATTGCTTAGATAAGTTTCATCATGTGAACTCTTTAATACTATATGTAGATACACACCTCTGTGAACTGTGATGGGGACTCCATCCGGACCAAGTTAAGCCATGATAACTGAGGTCACAAGGTAGGTGCAGGCCCCATTGTCGCTGCAGCCGCCGGCGATATGGGCAAAATCACGCACTTGCTACAGCAGCTCACGGAAGGAGCTCACGGAAGGCGAGGAAGTGGAAGGGATCCAAGTCGCATAGGGTGCCGTCGAGCAGGATGGCCTCCAGCGGCGCGAGCTTCTGCATATCCCTGCTACATCCGGATTCAGGGATTCAGACAGGGTAACGCAAGCAAGAGGCTATTTCTTAGGGTGGTTGCCTCGAGGCTTCCCCCGACGGCTGGCGTCAGGACGCGTATAGCGGCGACGGAGCAGGGGTAGCGGTCAGGGTCCCGCCGGTGGCTGGCGTCAGGATGTGTTGGGGCAATCACTCGCCGCCACGGAACCACGCATCCCACCTAGCCCGGTTCTCCATCCCCGCCGACCTGGACTCATGCGTGAGCTCCTCTGACTCCACGCGCTCCTAGTGGTACTCACGATTAAAGCGCCCGGCTCCTCCCACGAGCAACTGCTCAGCGGCCGTATGTGGGAACCCAAGGATCTCGCCCTAGGCTTCGATTCCTCAAGGACATCCCCCGCCGGCGGCTGCTAACCACGGATCTCAGACGCGTTCTTGGCCGGAGAAGAGGGTGGAGGGGAGGGACGGAGCAAGCGATGGGGCCTCTATGCGGAGAGGGAGAGTGGTGGGGGCAAATTTCGTCGGCCATGGTGGTGTGGCGGTGGTAGCGGTCGATGCGGAGATCCTGCGTTGCGCCGGTGAGATGTGAGAGAGCAAGGAGGGGGATAGGGCGCGAGGTAATTGCATGGGACATACACAAACTTGTAATTCGGGTGCAGTTTAGTACAAACTTGTAAAACGAGTTCGCGCGGTACACGAAGTTGTAATTTAGGTGCAGATTCATACAAAACTTTGACAGGTCGACACGTGGCAGCCCAGCTGGATTCGGTAAAATTGCAGCGTAGCCCTCGACAAAGAAAAATTGCACGCACAGGTCCTCGGCAGCGTTGCACGTTGTGTAAATTTACGAAAAGGACCCCGTTACCTTTTCTTATTCTGGATGAGCTCGAAGAAGCCATTTCTGGCGGTTCCTTTTATCACGCCGAGGACAGAGGCGAAGGGTTTGTTCGAGGCGAGGACGGAGGCGGGGAAGACGGCGGCGGGGCTCGACGTAGGAGTCCATGGACGATGATCCGTACCTCCGTGGATGGCAGGACGAATGCCCGCACTACGGTACGACACTTCTCCGCTTGCTCCTCCACCTCTGTAGTACTCCATGGCCATTGTCGTCGCGCCGCCGCTGGCAAGCATGATACGGCGCGGGAATACATGATCTAGGGTGCAAAATCGTTCCATGTCGCGCAATTCCGTGTTATTCAACGTTTACCCAGTCGTTTAGCCGGCAAGGATTCAATTTCGAGATTGTCCTGTTTCGACGAGTTTCGGCGCAGGCAGAGAAAGCTTTGATTTTTAGGTTACGTGAATCATTTCGAATTTCGTTTTGGTGGTTCAATACGATGGTATGTATAGTACATGAGATAATGGTGGTGGATTTGATCTTGATTACATTTTTTTGCATGAATTGGAAGCGTGCCAAGTTAACTGAATCTCACTGTCGAAGCTGTTAACTGAACTTTACTGTTCAAGTGTTAACTGAAAATTCAGTTAACTTGGTCTTGTCTGTCTTTGCTTATTGCTTTAGATTGTAAAATGCTTGAT
>QXEO01000598.1:0-278441 GCA_007115705.1 Dactylis glomerata | reverse complement strand
GAAATGATCGTCTTGCTAGGATGAGGAAGTTCATGCATCTTTCCTTCAATGCAAGCTCTACACACACGATCTTTGGCAAAGGTTAGATCGGTTAGTCCTAGGATGTGGTTACCTTTGTGGAGTCTTTGCAAAGTTCTCATATTGACGTGGCCTAGCCGGCGATGCCATAGCCATCCCACGTCAACTTTAGCCATTAGGCAAGTTGCGGCTTTAGTGACCTTCTCCGAGAAGTCAATCACATATAAGCCATTTTCAACATGCCCAACAAAGGCTACTTTAAGAGACTTGCTCCACAAAAGAACCACAATCCCAACATCAAAAAAAGTTGCAAAGCCCATATCGGCAAGTTGAGCTACGGAAAGTAAATTATAAGAGAGGGTCTCAACAAGCATGACATCTTCCACAGTAACATTTTGAGAAATGACAACTTTACCAAGACCCAATACCTTTGACCTTGAGGAGTCTCCATAGGTGACATAGCCTGCACTAGATGGACTAGTGTGAAGCTCCTTCACCAACTCTTTGCTTCCGGACATGTGATTGGTAGCACCACTATCAATTATCCATTGTCCCACACCGGAAGCAAAGCCCTACAAGAAATCAAGTCTTGTTTTTAGGTCCCCATTTTTCAATGGGTCCTCTTTTGTTAGTGACAAGGGTCTTAGGAACCCAAATAGACCAAGCAATGCGTTCATTAGGCGAACCAACAAATTTGGCATAAACATGCCCATCATAAGCACGACGAAGAACATAGGAAGGGTTATATTTTCCCGCAAAGTCGTTGTGATTGGGCATTGCCTTTTTGGCATTCCCAACCACCTCCTTCACAAGCTCCCCCTCCTCCTCAAAAACATTGCCATCCTCATCAAAGCATATGTCATTTGGGATGCGCTTCTTAGGAGGAGGAGTAGGCACAAGAAACTTCATCTTCTTGTTGTTCTTCTTCTTGTTCCTCTTCTTCTTAGACTTGGAGATGAAACCAATTCCGGTCTTGTCACCATGTTGCTTTCGAGAACTCAAAAGCTCATCAAGCCTTGTGTCACCATTGGGGGATCTTTCTCATAAAGAGGGTTAGTGTGACAAGTACTTACAACAAAAGTGCTAGAAGGGAACTTGGTTGCTTCTTTAGAAATTATAAGATTAAGTTTTTCATTTTGCAACCTAAGTTCATTAGCAACGGATTGGGCAATATCTCGATGACTTTGAAGCCTAGCAATGTCCAAATTATGAGACTCTTCAAGACCCAACTTGGATGCCTCAAGTGCCATCCTTAGGTCTTGCTCAACCTCAAGGGATTGAGTGAGTGTGGCAATTTCATTGGCATACTCACGAGCATGCCCTTCTAGCTCAAAGATACGTTCCTCACTTTTATCATTAAGTTCGAGAGACTCATTATATTGATCTAGGAGAATCTCAAAGCGAGCTTTGGTCTCCCCATTGTGGTGACCCAGCATACCACTGCATGTGTAGTATGCAAGTCATTGACATAACACCAATGAAACACCATCTCACTAGTATTACATCGACCAGAGTGGTACAATAGAAACATCATAGGTCCAAGGTAGGTGCATAGGATTACATTTTCGTCATACAGAAGATCTTCAGAACCTCCTCAATAGGTAGAGGTTTAGTCCTGGTGACTACAAACGAGAAAGAATACATTGAAGACTCAACTAGAGCTACACTAATGCAGTTGGCTTGCTACAGAACTACCCTAGCTACTTAGGTGCTAGGATTAGGGAGTTGGGTCCCTTCTACACCTATTCTAGTTTTCCACCAAGCTTGGCGTAGTCGTTGACTCCATTGATAGTTCTGACATTGGTCGAGGACTTCATCTTCATCTTCAGTGTCTTGAGGTTTACTCCTGTGTTGCCTCCAATCTAAGCAAGGGTTACGAGGGAGTGGGGTGAGTAACGAGCGTTACCCAACAATTTCATGTAAGGAATAAGGTGTTTGATGCACTAACTACAGCCTCAGACTCAAGAGTCGTTCGACAATACAGGTTTTCGTAAACATTTCTTCAAGAGGTTACTTTTATTCAGAAGAACTATGTCCGTCGGCCTTCACAGGTTGATTAGAGCTTCGATGGGCTCCTTTCTTGCCGTGTTTGTAGCTTCTTCCCGGAACAGGGAGTATCCACATACTTTCTTACACTCTGCAGAGGTGGTCACTTGTACCCATAAGAGATCAAGGCTTTGTTGCACATCCGAGTAGCTTTCTCGTCCACACTTCTCATGTGTGGGGCCTAGCCAATGATCCGAGCCAATCAATGTTCCTTCCCGCGACCTTGCATACCCACCCTTTTGCGGCTCCAACTTCGGTTCGCTACCCTCGCCGGACTATGTCTTTGGTAGTTGCCGACCTCGGCATACTTGTCCTTCCTGACAATGAGTTACCCCCACCGGTTTGGTTACGCCCTGTGGTAACACCAGCCTCGGCACTCTACCCCCGTCGTTGCCGCAATCCATCATAGACCGCCAGGACCGTGGAATCTTGACGGGGATTCCACCCTCCCGAAGCTCCTCGCAGGGAGACAACTGCTACAGAACGGCGCATCCGTTGATATGCAAGAGGGAAAAGATACAGCTGACTCTTCCATCCCATTCCAGATCCTATGGTTGACCGTATTTTACGGCACAAGAATCACTGGCGACATTGGTTATTAATCCTAGGTGAACATTCCAGTTACAGTGGGACCTCCACCATACTCTTACCATGGTCCCACTGCCCACCATCCTAGGGCAACAACCATTCCGGTCGAAACCACTACTTCATATTGATTATGAAAAGAGAACCTTTTGGTTTTTAATGCAGTAGTAATACCACAGGTATATATTTGCAAATAATTTGATAAAAATACACAAGAGGTATGAGCAAGAGTGAACTTGCCTTTCTGACCGCAAGATTATGCGAGTCAGGGTCTTTTATACGATAGAAATCCCAATTCTAAAATACCAATCATCATCCAGTAGGGATAATGTTAGAAATCTGCAGCATGATATGCATAAGATATGATATGCATCACTCTAAGCGTAACCTAACCCCGATGATTTATTATCATTGAGTTATGGTGATTTCTTTATGTTGTGTTGCACTTTTAAGATCAATTTCACACACAGGGTTGTTAAGGATTTTAGGTTAACTGACAATCCTATAAAAGTAAATGAATCAAGTGTAACAAGAACAAGGTTATTGTTTTTAGGAGTTATCATCATTCCGACCTACAGGAGGATGATGATGAATAGTGAAGACAGGAAAGTAGCAATTTTAAGTTGCATATTAATAATTAGCAATCACTTGGTTGATCATGGATATGCAAAGTCAAAGTAAAGTATACATATAGCAATATCTAAGTAGTTCTAGGGTTGACAACAATCTTAACATGCATAGGCAATTGTTTACTTCTAGGCATATGAATTGGTGTAATGCTTAGTTAATAGGTTCCTTAAAGAATAACTTTTAAAGAACACATTATTTAAGAGGGTAATTAGTATTGAACTCATTTTAAGTGATCACAGTTATTCTTAGGAATTTTGGGTTAATTAATAGGGCATGATTCTTCTTATTGTAAGTGAAAGGATCGTATGAGCGACTAGAGGGGGGGGTGAATAGGAGCTACCCAATAATTTTAATTCTTTTCAAGTTAGGGCTAGACAAGAAGGTAAATTCTCTAGATGTGATACTAAGTGAATTTACCTAGAGTGACAAGCAAGCTAGCAATAACAATATAAGTAAAGGCACAAGTAAAGGATAGAGGTCACCGCAATGAAGACACGAAGACACGAGGATTGTATCCCGTAGTTCCTTCCTTGTTACGGAAGTACGTCTACGTGGAGAGGTGTGGGGCCACAAAGGCCACCAACGCCACAAAGGCTCACCCTATTCTCCGGTGAACAAGCCACAAAGGCGAGTTCACGCTCCACTAAGCGATGCCCTTGAAGGCGGCACGACACCTTTACACAAAGTATTGGGGCAAGCTCCACAACTCAATTGGAGGCTCCCAATAGGCCCACCAAGCTCTTACACACAAAGTCAAGCTTGGGGGACGGCTTCTTCCGGCTATAAATCCGATGAATCACACAAGTAACAAGCCCCTCAACAAAGAGAGGGGGGGAAATCAAATCGCCTTGGTGGAAGTGTAGATCTAGGTCTTCTCCCTCAAATCCCAAAAGGGCTTTGAGTTCTATTGGCTAGGGAGAGAGATCTTGAGCTTTGAAGCTTTGGAACAATGGTGGAGAGAGAGTGGAAGCCGCAGCCTTCTCTTGAGGAAGAAGAAGGCTTTATATACTCCTCCTCGAAATGTAGCCGTTGCTGGTCGACTAGGGCCGGAGTCTCCGGCCAGGAGGGCCGGAGTCTCCGCCCTAAGTGACTCCAGGGCCGGAGTCTCCGGCCAGAGACAGAAGTCTCCGGCCCAACTCCGGCCTGGTCACTGCATAGACCAGCTCCTTAGCCCACCCTTACCTGGCTGGCCAGACCGGAGTCTCCGGCCGCTGGGACCGGAGTCTCCGCCCCACCCGGAGTCTCCGGCCAGAGACATAAGTCTCCGGCCCAACTCCGGGCAGGTCTCTGCTTAGACCAACTGGAGGATTGCTAGGGCGATACTCCTAGGCCGGAGTCTCCGGCCACCAGGGCCGGAGTCTCCGCCCTAGAAGTAGCAATAGCAGTACTTCGAGGATCCCCTCTCCACCAATTCCACCTTCGCGAAGCACCCTATAAGACCACTAAGCCCTAACTCCACTACAGGACTACGGGCTTCGATCTTTTCTTTCCCTTTTTGGGTGAACCTCCGCGAGATCCTGAATTAACCTAGAAAATCTGCATAACTTAAATAGAATGGTTAATTCACCAAATGTTGTTAACAAACACCAAAATACATTTATTAGGGAAATGCCCTTTCAATCTCCCCCTTTTGGTGTTGATGACAACATAAGGATTTGCAAGATATAAACACAATAAAATGAAATATATAGGAAAAGCTCCCCCTACTTGTGTGCACAACACCATTTGCATGTGAACATGAGCCACATAAGTAAGAATCATCACTCCCCCTATATATTTCACAATTATACCAATTGCAAGAAATAATATATGAGACTAACCAATAAGCATATAAGTAAGACTAACAATATAGCTCACATTTTAATAGTCTTACTAAGCAACATAAGAACTTAAGTCTCACACACATAACATACCACACACATTTAAACAGTTCAACACTAAGATAGATGAGACACAACATGAAAGTCCACGAAGTTGTGTCTCGACCAAAGCAAAGCAAACGAAGTGCAAATCCAAATAACCACCCCATGCAAATCCAACGAAGACATCCTAGTAGAGCTACTTCTCCCCCTTTGGCATCGAGACACCAAAAAGGGAAAAGAGCGATGCTACACGCCCATGAGATCACTCGTCGTCTTCATCCTCGGGCTCGTCCTCGGAACCGGCATTGAAGTCCTCATCTCCTTCTTCAATATCATCAGAAGCCATGGGCTTCTTGCCATGACGCACATTGGAGGTGCCAGAGGTGACCTCCTCAAATGCCTGCCAGTCAGTCAGACCCTTGCTCCACTTGCCATAGCTGTGAGTACCGGATGAAGAGGAAGAAGGAGGTGATTCCACATAGCCCGGTTGAGATTTCCGAAAGGCCTTGTGAAGAACAGCTTGATTGTCATTGATGTGCTTCTGAGAGATGTAGCTCTCATATTGCTTATGACGGATGTCCACATTCATGCAAAGCACATTTCTTTGGAACCAATTGAGCTTCTTGTATTCTTGAGAAAACTCATTGGTGGAGCTAGAGCCGGCATTGCTAGCATGCTTCATCCTTGGGCCCCTTCTAGTGGACACACCCTCGGCAAAGGCAACATCATCTTCACCTCTCATTGGAGCAAAAGGTTCCTTGGAGTGACCGGTGGGTTCTTTGCGTTGAAGCTTCACAACCTTGTGATCCACAAGGTTTGCATCGAGAAGAGGAAGGTTGAGTCCTTGAGCACGAATGAGCCTCATGATGAACGGGGCATAGAGAGGAGTCTTCTTGCTGAGAATGCAATCGTTGATTTCCTTGTGAATGAAATCCATCACATCAAGCGGCTCAATAAGTGCGGTCTCTCCTTGGCAATAGACTTCATGAGAGTAGGCCAAGAGATTCACCAAGGCCTTGCGAATAGCATCAAAGTTGCCGGCTTGAGGGGCAATGGAGGCCCGGAATATGCGGAGCAAGATGTTGGACCGTTTGGACAGCCCAAGAGTGCCCCCAATGACAATCTTCTTGTCATCCCCGGTGTAGAGAGGAGCAAGCTTCTTCTTCTCATAGTACTCCCCATCAACATGCATCCTCATGCCACTAGGAGTAGTAGCACCACGGAACTCATACCCAAGGAGAGCAGCAAAGTCCATGAAATTGGAATGACAAACCTCTTCTCCGGTCATCCAAGTCATGGGGATCTCCTCACCCTCTCCAAACACTAAGGTAGCAAAGAACTGTTGGACCAATGTGATGTTGTAGGACTCTTGTATCTTCATGAGTGGATGGAGCCCAAGCTTGCGAGTGATCCACACAGCCTCTCCGAAGTATGCACTGTACTTGGCAAAGTGAGAGAAATCCATCACCGTCTGAGGGCAAACCGGATACTTCTGAGGGAAGCATAAAATTCCTTCATGATCAGCTCTTGCTCTTTGCGGAAAAAGCAACGGTCACGGGAGTTCCGCGCGAGAGTGTACATATCCCTCTTCCTCATTTCAACAAACTCAGATGCTGATAGCCCTTCCAGAGTCACAAGACTATCAAATTTGACCTTCTTAGCTGCCTCAGCTCGTTCCTCTTCGGCTATCCTTGTCTTGAGCCTCTTAGCATCTCTAGCTTGTTGAGCAATGACCGATCTCTGAGAAAGCTCCCCTGTGGCGGGATTCACAACCAACTTGTCCTTGCTATGGGCTGCCGGCTTCCGAGAACCACCTGCACCTGTGAAAGAGTGAGGAAGATAGCAAGGTTGAGGTGACATGTCCTAGAATCCAAATATAAGCAACTATGCTGTGAAAGAGTGCACATTGGTCTGATCTAGCCGGAGTCTCCGGGGACTCGGGCCGGAGTCTCCGGCCAAAACCGGAGACTTTGCGTCCAGGCCGGAGTCTCCGGCCACAGGGGCCGGAGTCTCCGGCCGGATGCAGGAGCCCGAGCCTAGGAGACCACTTAGACCAAATCGAGTGCAATAACCACAATAAAGTTGCTAAGAAGATGATTGATAGCCACTAGAATGTAGTACACCAATTCAAACTATGGGAAACATGCACATCTCATAGATCTAGATGGAACTAGATGGAGAAGATGAAGAACACATTTACCGGAGTCCATTGGCGCAAATCGGTCGGTGGGGAGGTTCCCACACCCTCAAGGGACAGATTGGCCGGTGGCACGGCGGATCCCGGGGCTTGGGAGAGCTCCGGGCAGCGATCTTCGAAGAGGGGGCGGCAGGGGGCGAGTGTAGGGCACGGGGGCGAGTGGGGAAGAATGAACCGTTCTTCCCCACCCCGTGCCCTAAGTGATTTTTGAAACTGCCCGGGCCGGAGTCTCCGGTACTTACCCCGGAGTCTCCGGCGCACCGGAGTCTCCGGGCTGTAAGCCCCGGAGTCTCCGGCCCCCCTCGACCAGATCAATATTTATGGTGTGAAGGACATGTCATTTAGAGATAGGTTTGTTTTAGGATGAGATGGGCTTGGGATGGACACATTGTCACTGTGTGGTACAACATGCTCATGCTTGCAAACATGCAAACAAAATCCAATAAGACCAAACATGAGCATCTTCCCATAAAATTAAGGCAATAAAGTCAAATGGGAAACTCCTCCACTAGGGAGGTTGGTGACCAAAGGGCCACCATGTATGAGTACAAAGGTATGGCACCGCGAAGATATATCTTGGGCCCAAAACCTAGACTCATCAATTAAGCTCAAAAGTGTCACCACTGACACGATAGAACAATACGCTTACTATCGGCATTATGGGGGGAGGGATAGCCCAATCAATTAGGACCGCACTCCCCCTATATTCATGCCCACATCTAGAACAACACACACATTAGAGTATGGGAGTAAATGCACCTAGCTCAAGCCACATTGCTTGAATCAATGATATTTAGTTCATGCCTCAATTCCCGGAATCTTGCTTCATCAAGAGGCTTTGTGAATATATCGGCAAGTTGCTCATGAGTGCCAACATAAGATAGATCAATTTCTCCTCGGTTGACATGATCCCGAATGAAATGATGACGAATCTCAATATGCTTCGTCTTATTGTGTTGCACCGGGTTGTGAGCGATCTTGATTGCACTTTCATTATCACACAAAAGAGGCACTTTGTCAAAAATGACACCGTAATCCTTCAAAGTTTGCCTCATCCATAAGAGTTGTGCACAACAACTAGCCGCGGCTACATATTCGGCTTCGGTGGTAGAGAGAGACACACAATTTTGTTTCTTAGATGACCAACACACCAAAGACCTTCCAAGAAATTGGCAAGCCCCGGAGGTTGATTTCCGTTCCACTTTGTCTCCCGCCCAATCCGAATCCGAGTAACCTATAAGATCAAAACTTGCTCCTTTTGGATACCAAAGACCAAAGTTAGGGGTATTTACCAAATATCGAAAGATTCTCTTGACCGCCACTAAGTGGCTTTCCTTTGGTGCGGCTTGAAAACGTGCACAAACTCCCACACTTAACATAATGTCCGGTCTAGATGCACAAAGGTAAAGCAAGGAACCAATCATAGATCTATAGAGTTTTTGATCCACTTCTTTACCATTAGGATCGAGATCAAGATTAACCTTTGTTGGCATGGGAGTCTTTGCACCTTTGACTCCAATCATCTCGAACCTCTTGAGCATGTCTTGGGTATATTTGGCTTGGTTCACAAAAGTCCCTCCCTTCAATTGTTTAACTTCAAATCCAAGGAAGAACTCCAACTCCCCCATCATAGACATCTCAAACTTGTCGGTCATGAGCTTGGCAAACTCATTATTGAAAGCTTTGTTAGTAGAACCAAATATAATATCATCAACATATATTTGGCAAATGAAAAGCTCCCCATTGACCTTCTTAGTAAAAAGAGTGGGATCGATCACCCCAATTTCAAAACCACGATCAACCAACAACTCTTTAAGGTGCTCATACCACGCACGTGGGGCTTGTTTGAGGCCATAGAGTGCCTTATCAAGTTTGTAAACGTGTTTAGGAAACTTAGGGTTTTCGAAGCCCGGGGGTTGCTTCACAAAAACCAATTCATTTAAGGGACCGTTGAGAAATGCACTTTTAACATCCATTTGTTGAAGTTTAAAGTTATGATGTGATGCATATGCAAGTAAGATGCGAATGGATTCAAGACGGGCAACGGGAGCGAAAGTTTCACCAAAGTCAATACCCTCGACTTGGGAGAAACCTTGAGCCACCAATCTTGCCTTATTACGAATGACTATGCCATTTGCATCTTGCTTGTTCTTGAAGATCCACTTGGTCCCAATGACATTACGGCAATCTTTAGGCCTTTCTACTAGAGTCCACACATTGTTGCGCTCGAAGTTGTTGAGTTCATCATGCATGGCATCAAGCCAATCCGGATCCTCAAGCGCCTCATAAACTTTCTTGGGTTCTATACAAGAGACAAAAGCATGATGAGAGCAAAAGTTAGAAAGTTGCCTCCTAGTGGAGACACCTTTATGAACACTTCCAACCACATTTTCCAAGGATATGCTTCTTCGTCGTAGAATGGACTCAAGCTTCTTCTCACGGCGAGTGCGAGCCTCAAGAGGAGATTCTTGAGAGACTACTTGATCATCTTCATGATCACTGTTCTGGTCCTCGCCTTGACCAGTAAGTGGATTGCCTTGATCATCAAGTGGACCATAGCCACGGAATTCCGAAGGATCTTCATCAAAGGCTTGATCACCTCCGGAGACTCCGGTATCCATACCCGGAGACTCCGGTATAGGCCGGAGAGTCCGGACCACAGGGGCCGGAGACTCCGGGCAAGATTGCTCGGTGGGATGATCTTGAGGTTGAGGGTGTGCAGCTTGTCTTTGGTCAATGTCCTGTGTGTGTTCAGCAGGTGAAGGCTCCACATGTGTAGAGCATTGTCCTTCTCCTTCGGCCAAAAGGTGTCCCTCAATGGGCCGGAAGAATCCGACACCCATTCTTCTTATGGCTTGGGGAGGAATTTCGTCACCTACATCACGAACACAACTTTGTCCTACAAAGGAACCATTATCCTCATCGAACCTCACATTACAAGTTTCTATAACATGCCCGGTGGACTTGCTATAGATCCTATAGGAATGTGAGTCCGTGGAGTAACCAACAAAGATACCCTCTAATGCTTTAGAATCAAATTTTGACAAACGAACACCTTTCTTGAGGTAGAAACACTTACAACCAAATACCCGGAAGTACATGATGTTAGGCTTTTGCCCGGTAAGAATTTCATATGGAGTCTTGTTCAAGTTCTTGCGGAGATAAAGCCGGTTGGTGGCATGGCATGCGGTATTAATAGCTTCGGCCCAAAAGTTGTATGGAGACTTGAACTCCGCCAACATAGTTCTTGCCGCATCCATGAGAGTACGGTTCTTCCTCTCGGCAACTCCATTTTGTTGCGGGGTGTATGCAGCGGAATATTGATGTTTGATACCCGCATCACTAAGAAACTCATTTAGGGAGTAGTTCTTGAACTCGGTGCCATTGTCACTTCTTATAGTCAATATGGTGGAATTGAATTGACGCTCAACTTCGGTGGCAAAGTCTTTGACGGTTTGTTGGGTCTCACTCTTGAATTCAAAGAAATAAACCCAAGTGTATCTTGAATAGTCATCGACAATTACCAAGCAATATTTCTTGCCACCAAGACTTGCATAAGTGGGAGGTCCAAAGAGATCCATGTGAAGGAGCTCCAAGCACCTCTTGGAAGAGATAATAGTCTTGCTCGGATGACTTGTTTCATGCATCTTTCCTTCAATACATGCCCTACAAACACGATCTTTGGCAAAAGAAACATCCTTTAGTCCGAGTATGTGGCCATTGGTGTAGAGATTTTGCAAAGCTCTCATATTGACGTGGGCTAACCGGCGATGCCAAAGCCATCCCACGTCGGCCTTAGCAATTAGGCATATCGCGGCCGTAGTGGGTTTCTCCGAAAAGTCCACCACATACAAGCCATTTTCGACATACCCAACAAAGGCAACCTTGAGAGACTTACTCCACATGACGACCACAATATCAACATCAAAATATGTGGCATAGCCCATAGTAGCAAGTTGATGAACGGAAAGTAGATTATAACCAATGGTTTCGACAAGCATGACATTCACTAAGGACACGTCCGGAGTGATCACCACCTTACCGAAACCAAGTACCTGAGAGGATGAATTATCACCATATGAGACCGTGACATTTGAAGTATTGGGCTTTAGATCTTCCACAATATTTTTGCTTCCGGTCATGTGGCTTGTGGCACCACTATCAATAATCCATTTTACTCCTCCGGAAGCAATGTCCTACAAGAGATTAATTCTTGGTTTTAGGTCCCCATCTTTGAATGGGTCCTCGTTTGTTAGTCACAAGAATCTTAGGTACCCAAATAGCATATTCAATGAAACCATTATAGGGACCAACATATTTAGCATAGACATCACCATAATAGTCCCTAAGAAGAACATAATGAGGGTTATATTTTCCTGCAAAATTATTGTGAGAAAGGCCGGAGACTCCGGTCTTTGGGGGCGGAGACTCCGGGGTAGACGAACTAACCGGAGACTCCGGAGACCTTGACCCGGAGACTCCGGTCTCCTCGATTTTCTTCTTTCCATTCAACTCCTCCCACTCCTCCTCGGTGTAACAAATATCAAAGGGGACATGAGGAGTAGGAGCAGCAGCAGGCTTTGTCTTCTTCTTGTTCTTCTTGTTCTTCTTCTTCTTTGAGGACTCGGCCACCAAACAGAGATCCCCTTTCTTTGAGGACTCGGCAACAAAACCGAGGCCCTCCTTTCCCTTGTACAATCTTTGATTGTTCAAGAGATCATTGAGATTCTTCTCTCCTTGAATGCAAGTGGCAAGGCCCTTAGCAAGATCGGCCTTCAACCTATTGTTCTCCTCAATGATATCACTATGATCACAAATAGAGTTAGAAGAACAAGGAACTTCAATAACTTGCATTGGGGGGACTTTAGATTGTTCAATAGTTAGTTGAATTTGAAGTTGTTCACGAATCTTGGTGAGATGAGAGAATTTGCCCTCCAAAGCCTTGTGAGCTTCTTCAAGCTTCTCAAACTTCTCACGAAGATTATTATGACCAACGTCAAATTCAACTTTCTCCTTTTTAAGCAACTTGACCATAGCGAGAGCATGGTCACGTTCTTTAGTGAGTTTTGACAAGATTAGATTATGAGACTCTTCTAGTCCCAACAATTTCTCCTCTAAAGATACTCTCAAGTTTTGCTCTTCTTCGAGCTCAATTGATAGAGAGCCAATATCATCGGCGGCTAATCTTTCCAACTCCTCCTTCTCCTTGATGGTGTCATGGGCATCACCAAGTTCACACATTAGTGCCTCAACATATATCTTGGTTGGCCCCTTCATGTTAGCAAGAAAATCATCACAAGAAACTAGTTCTTTCTTAATCTTAAGACTACTCACATCATCCAAAGAGGTAGTATTGGAATGTGATGATGAAGGAGTAGGTGATGAGGTTACCTCCGAGGCCTTAGCCATAAGACACTTGTGAGTGGTGATGATGGCGTTCTCATTTAGTGAGTTGAAGAGGGATGTAGGTGGTGTGGAGACAATGGCAATTGCGGCCACTTCTCCATTCTCTTCATCAACGGAGTCATCATCCTCGGACTCGGAGTCATACTCCTCATGAACCACCAATACCCTTTCTCCTTTCTTCTTGTTGTCCTTGTTCCCATGTTTCTTGGATGGGTAGAACTTTGATGACCGGCGCTTGGGGACGAGCCGGCCCTCATTGTCCTCCTTGTTCTCATAAGGACATTCGGCGATGAAGTGCTTGATTCCTCCACAATTGTAGCAATGCCTCACTTTAGAGTCACCACCTTTTCTTGGAAAGGATTTGAACTTGGATCCCTTCGTCTTGTGCTTGTTGGCATCCCAAAAGGCATTTGCATTGAGAGCCAAGTGTTCATGGAGTGCAAACTTGAGATCTTCCGGAGACCAACACTCTTCTTCATATATTTCTTCTTCTCCTTCTCCTTGCTTGGACACCACCTTGGCCTTGAGTGCAAGATTGTGAATTCCTTGTCCGGCAAGAACACGGGCTCTTGTTTCTTCCGCGTTCTTCTTCAAGATAGACAAGGCGGTGAACTCGCAAAGAACTTCATTTGAGGTCATACTCCCAAAATCCGGTCTTGAACGGATTATCTCGGATCGCATGGGTTCTCTTGGGTTGATGGAGGTGATGAACATACGCTTGATATAGTCATCACCATTGTCTTTGCACCCAAACCCGGTCAAGGCCGTTGCAAGAGCCAAGATCCTTTGGTACATCTCATCGGGAGTCTCATTATCACGCATAATGAAATCCCTTTCTTCACTTTTGAGCTCATCAAACTTGGAGGACCGAATACTTTCATTCCCAATGAAGAGCATAGTGAGATAGTCCCATACTTCCTTGGCGGTGTTCAAGTTGTTGATGTGTACCGCATGAGTATCCGGTACGGCTTGTTGAAGGAGATGCTTGGCGGTGGCATTGAGTTGCTCATCAACTTCTTCCCTTCCGGTCAAGTTGAGAGGATCATGAGGAGCAAAACCATTTTGTATGACCCTCCACAAATGAGTAGAAGAGCTAGAAATATGAGATTTCATTAGTCCTTGCCATTTAATAAAATTGCGAGAATCAAGCTTGGGAGGAGATCCCATATTATTAATGTGTGGCATAGGATAATGAACCGGCAAAGGTGAGTAAGTGTTAGGGGGTGGAATGTTAGCACCCATTGCCGGACCAACATTTTCCTTAGGAAGGTCACCTTTATTCTCGGCAGAGGTGGAGCCATTGTTAGGTGGCTTCACCTTAGCCAAGGAGAGTTCCACACTAGGAGTGGTGTTTGGGTCGGTGGGCCCGGAAGGTTTTCTTCCAAAATATTCCTCAAACATAGCCTTCATTTCCAATCTCATAGTGGTTTGCATTGTGTCCAAGGACGCCAAATGCTCCTCACGTGAGATTGAAGAGGAAGAGATAGATGGAGGAGTATCTTCGGGAGGAGGTTCTTTACTCTTATCCCCATCCATGGTCGCTCAAACTCTTAGGCGGTTAAGCCCGAATAAGAGACCACGCTCTGATACCAATTGAAAGGATCGTATGAGCGACTAGAGGGGGGGGGGTGAATAGGAGCTACCCAATAATTTTAATTCTTTTCAAGTTAGGGCTAGACAAGAAGGTAAATTCTCTAGATGTGATACTAAGTGAATTTACCTAGAGTGACAAGCAAGCTAGCAATAACAATATAAGTAAAGGCACAAGTAAAGGATAGAGGTCACCGCAATGAAGACACGAAGACACGAGGATGTATTCCCGTAGTTCCTTCCTTGTTACGGGAAGTACGTCTACGTTGGAGAGGTGTGGGGCCACAAAGGCCACCAACGCCACAAAGGCTCACCCTATTCTCCGGTGAACAAGCCACAAAGGCGAGTTCACGCTCCACTAAGCGATGCCCTTGAAGGCGGCACGACACCTTTACACAAAGTATTGGGGCAAGCTCCACAACTCAATTGGAGGCTCCCAATAGGCCCACCAAGCTCTTACACACAAAGTCAAGCTTGGGGGACGGCTTCTTCCGGCTATAAATCCGATGAATCACACAAGTAACAAGCCCCTCAACAAAGAGAGGGGGGAAATCAAATCGCCTTGGTGGAAGTGTAGATCTAGGTCTTCTCCCTCAAATCCCAAAAGGGCTTTGAGTTCTATTGGCTAGGGAGAGAGATCTTGAGCTTTGAAGCTTTGGAACAATGGTGGAGAGAGAGTGGAAGCCGCAGCCTTCTCTTGAGGAAGAAGAAGGCTTTATATACTCCTCCTCGAAATGTAGCCGTTGCTGGTCGACTAGGGCCGGAGTCTCCGGCCAGGAGGGCCGGAGTCTCCGCCCTAAGTGACTCCAGGGCCGGAGTCTCCGGCCAGAGACAGAAGTCTCCGGCCCAACTCCGGCCTGGTCACTGCATAGACCAGCTCCTTAGCCCACCCTTACCTGGCTGGCCAGACCGGAGTCTCCGGCCGCTGGGACCGGAGTCTCCGCCCCACCCGGAGTCTCCGGCCAGAGACATAAGTCTCCGGCCCAACTCCGGGCAGGTCTCTGCTTAGACCAACTGGGAGGATTGCTAGGGCGATACTCCTAGGCCGGAGTCTCCGGCCACCAGGGCCGGAGTCTCCGCCCTAGAAGTAGCAATAGCAGTACTTCGAGGATCCCCTCTCCACCAATTCCACCTTCGCGAAGCACCCTATAAGACCACTAAGCCCTAACTCCACTACAGGACTACGGGCTTCGATCTTTTCTTCCCTTTTTGGGTGAACCTCCGCGAGATCCTGAATTAACCTAGAAAATCTGCATAACTTAAATAGAATGGTTAATTCACCAAATGTTGTTAACAAACACCAAAATACATTTATTAGGGAAATGCCCTTTCAGTAAGTTTCTAGGTTTTAATTTAAAATGTTCAAGTAATTGAGTTAATTATTACTCATAGTTGAATTGAGCACTTAGAGTTAATTACTTATTTACTGAATGAAAGTTAAGAAATAATTCTGATACAAGTTTATGATTTCTCCCAAATTTTACTATATTAAATTTGTTTTAGAAAAATCATTTTAGGGATTAAAATCCTAATAGTAAATTTTTAGGATTAATATTTAATAATAACAACAATATTAATTGGAACAACAATATAGAAGTAGTCAAATTTTTATTTGTTATTTGAAAACTTGGTTTGAATTCTTATAGTTGGGTTTGAATTCAAAATTCAAATAGTACTTAAACAAGTTTTCAAATTAGGTTCTAATTTATTTCACACAAGCATTCAATATTATAATGTAAATGGATAGATTTTGTTTTTCTGAACATTTTGATATATTATTTATATTTTTCTGATTTAAAATGAATTAGATATGAATTTTCTAAGCTTGCAGATATTTTTGGAATTTCAAATAACAGGGAAATCTATTTCTTACCTACCCGAGCCTACACACAGTCACTGACCTGTGGGGTCCGGGCTAGGTCAGATGCCATGTGGGCACGACCTAGTCAAAAGTTGACTGGGAGTGGTCTTCGCCGCCGGTGATCACCGGAGTCGGCGATTCAGGAGCTCCCAGGACGATCTGCTTGCACTGCTCGAACAAGGACAACAAGGGGAACCAAGTGGTGGTGGCGCCGTGAACAAATGGTCACCGGAGTGAGCTCCGGTTAGTTTACCCGCGGCGGCGCACGTCGGTGAGACGTGCTAGCTTGATACCGAGCTCTATTGGATGCAAAAAGGGGCTCGGTAGGTGCGTAAACTTACCCAGGTGATGACTCGATGCTCGCAGAGATTGATTGCGGTCAGGGACGAGCTCAATCGGCAAGACATGCGAGGATGGCCAGCGAAAGGGAACGGCAGAAATCCATCGACTGAGCCCACTCCAGATCAATCGCTTCAACAAGGATGCACAAATCGTCGAGGCGGAGCTCTGGAGGTTAACGGCGAGGCTCCGGGTGGTCTCTAGCGACGGCGAGAGATCTCGGCCGGAGCTAGGGTTTTGACGGCGTGCAGAGAGAACGAGGGCATGAGAATAGATGAACTGGGAAACCTAGGGTTTTCCTGTGGCGGCGTTCCACGTCTTATAGACCTTGGAGGGCGGCAGCGCTGATCTCAACACGGTCGACGACGGGGAGGTTGACAGCGAGGTGCTTCCCTTGATCGAAGGAAGAAGACGATGCCTCCCTGGTGGGTCCCGCCTGTCAGCTCTTACCGAACTGGTAAGTTGGCCTAGGCCGGCTTGTTGGGCTGGCCAAGTGGGTTGTGGTCCACTGGCCGCTTCCTCTCTTTTTTTCTGTTTTAATTCTTTTCTATTTTCTGCTGTGTTGATTTGAGATTCTAATTTGAATTTAAATTCTTTTGTAGGACTTACATTCTGGAATTTCATCTAAAATCAACCTAACATTTCATAGAGTAATATGTTGTATTCAGCTGATTTTTAGGTGCATTGCACATAATTAAAGTTTTGTTATTTCTGATTTAGTTGGGAATCTTTATCAGAGATGAATTCAGACACTAACATTTGAGTGTTTAAAACTTTTAATCAAGTCTTGAACAACTCCTTGTGATATGTATAAGCATTAATTTGTAATGATATGGTAAGATAATACTATTGAAGACTAATAGTAATGTTGGATTTCATATATAGGGGTATACCCTATATACCTGATTTTATGTTTCTCCTCATCTTTATAAATGAGAGTTAAGTTTAGGGTCAAGATGCACTCTACCATAAGAGTTGATTACTGGTGTAAAAGATTGATTGACATGTGAGAGATTATTGTTTGGACACCACTTATTGGATTTAGAGATAAGATATGATTATGGGGGTTTTACCCACAATCACAAAGTGATGCACAAGTTGAAATATTAATAGGAGAATAGGGTCCAATGGGACAGATAAAGATATTGAGTGTGATGGAATTATGTCAGCATTATTAGAGGATAGGGATCACTCCCAACATATGGTTAGTTTGATATAGATTCTACCAATATAGGAATTTAGGAGTTAAGATTTAGGTTTGTGTTACTACTACCCATATCATGTTTCATTGCTTAAGCCAAATATATACTTGAACCAAGGGTCTCTACTAGATCTTCATAAGAATGTTTCCCTCCGAACAAGGATAGGTTTTCTTGATTCCCATATTCTCTCCTGATGATGGATGATATCTGCTTATCACCTAAGGTTTCATGGATGATCTAATTATTTTCTTCCAACAAATCTGGTTAGAGCAAATACTATTGCTTGCTCCTAGTTTTAGCCAAATGATGATTTGAATTAGAGGTATGTTTCTCTTGCCTATGGTGAGTGCTTCCCTTCTCCCACTAACTATTCTCCTCTCCTCTCATACTAGACCAACCTGGTGGTCTTGTGAAGCTTGTTCTTCGGGAATTCTGATAAACCTGCGTCTTGTGGCATGCCTGCACCTCCTAGCTGCTTGACCTAGTTCCTAATTGAGCTAAGTAACCGTTTGGTCTTGGTCTTGCTGGTTTGGTTCTTGTGGTTGTGCTGGTGGTGGTGAATCTTGCCCTGTTGCTCAACTCATGAGCAGGGTGGATTGTGTGGTGGTGTTTCTTGGCCCTATCTAATGTATGAAATGGTCCAAATTCGTTGGTGTCCTCATACCATGATTTTATGGTGTCAAAATGGATGCCAAGGGGTTCCTTTTATAGCATTTTGATGTCCACCACAAGTTGACACCTCAAGTGGTGACTCTTGTTTTCATTTGGTGAGTAAGCTACTTGTTGTCAAGCTCTCATGCATGAGCATTACTTGGGGTTCAAGTAAAGGAAGATATTTTCATGTGGATAACTATCCTAAGATATTTTCAAGTGGATAACTATCCTTATGGTATTTTCAAGTGGATAACTATCCTAAGATATTTTCAAGTGGATAACTATCCTAGGTGGCATGATGATTATCCTCTAATAAACTTTATTTTGGACAGCCAAGTGGTATTTGGCACTAAATGGACTTGTGGCTGAATCAGTTCATATTCTTATACATATTTGTAATTCATAATTGAATTGTTATCAATTGATGTTGTATTAATTGTTTGGAAGTTTAACTTCCAAAGTTCATGTTTGAAATGATCCTGTTATTGTGAATTATGCATATTGTCATATATTATTGTTTCCTATTATCAGTTGTGCTCAAAATATCCAAAGTTAGCAAAGGTCATGTTCAAATTTTAAGTGATTTGATTTGATTTCACCAAGGCATGATCATAAGAGTTTCAAAATGGTCATAGTTACTTTTATTCAAATAGTTTGAACTATTTAATGTAATGTAAATGAGCTTAGTTTTGTTATATCTCATATAGTTTATAAGTTATGATTTAAATAAGAATGGGTGGCTTTTATGCACTTTAGACCTTGTGGTTTACCAATTTTGGTAACAAGTTTAAGAGTGAATTAATTTATACCCACAAGTACTGGCTAATTATTTAAGTAGTTAAACTCTATTTCAAACTCCTCTAATCAACTTGATACTAGGGTAGTCTCCCCTACTTCTGAGTTTGTGGATTAGATCCTAAAGTATCATCTTAAGAGATGAGAATGATACTGGATTTGATATAGGCTCTCTCCTCTTGTCTTGGAGATGAATGGATTTAGATGTGAAAGATTATGATAATCAAGATATGAGAATAAAGTAGATTAAGAGTCAAGGATAAGACTGGTGTTGTCTTCCTTAATGCTAGGCATGGTTTCAATAATTTAGGTTTATGAACTACCATGATACTCATGGTAGGATTGGGTATAAGGTTCTAAAATGATGTGTTAACATATTTCTTCTACCTCACATTCATCTCTTGTAGTGGTTGTAATTATCTCTACCCAAAACAATATTGTTAACAAAGGTCATGTTGAAGTTTATCGCACTTCAGTTGATGAGCTACTTCAATTCCACCAACTTAAGAGAAACCTCAATCACTTTGACAAGTTTTATTTAAAAGCGCGAAAATTTCCCAGATTTTCTATGCATGAATGCAATGCACACTCCTGTGTTCTCTCTATGTCTAGCCTCACATCCTGGGATGTTACACCCATGCAAAGTTGACATGAACATGTCCAATTCATTAGGCTCTTCCTTATCATTACTAGCATCAACACAATCCATCAAAGATAGGCTTCTAGGTATGATGGGTGTGAAGGTAGGTGATACCTTTGTAGCGTGAGCTATTAGACATGTCCCTTTGAAGTTGGAGCGCTTGGACTCATTTGCGGAAGCGAAGAGGTAGGCTTGATGATGGCGATGGCGGCCTTCCCTACTTCTTCACCATCACTTGAATCATCACCGGAGAGATATTCTTCTTGAGTCGTCAAGGTGTGTATTGGAACGGCTTTCTTCTTGTCAAAGTTTCTTGGAGGGTGTGACTTGGCCTTCATCTCCTTGCGGACAAGTCTTCCATTGTGATCTTCCACTCTTTCATAAGGACACTCCGCAATGAAGTGGTGTTGGTTACCACAATTGTAGCAAGTCCTCACTCTAGTTGTGGCTTTAGGCTTGGAGGGACTAGATGACTTCCACTTCTTCATGAATGCCCTTTGAGCGAGAGCCATGTGCTCGGCATGAGCATACTTCATGTCCTCGGGGCTTCCACTCATTGACTCTTCTTTGTCGTGGTTTTGTCAACAGATCTGCCATAGAGGTAGGGGTATGGCGGTTTGTGGAAGGGGGTGAACACGGAGGAGCGATCCGGGACGGTGGTAGCATGAGTTTACCCAGCTTCAGATCCCGCGACGGTGGCAAGATCCTACGTGCTGCTATAATTCACTATATGGCAACAAGTGCTCGATTACAATGATGAGGTTGGCTATTTCGCTATGCGATTGGCAGTATGACTAGAACGTGCCTCAAGGGCTGCTCCACGCCGGGCTTATAAAGGCGCCTGGCGTGGGCTACACATTGGTACCGGAGCGGATACAACTTGGAGTCCTAGACTAAGTCCTATGCATGTACTACAAGGCAACCCACCATGGGCCTGTCTCCGGATCCGCCATAAGCGCCTGCATCCAGTACTGCCGTGGCAACTTCAGCAACTGGGCCGCCCGGTGGTGAATCCGCCATACCACCCCTGATGGGCCACCCTGGCTTGCTGATTTAGGACTACGTCGCTGGTATACCTATTTGGTATATCCCCAACAGTAGCCCCAGGGAACTTCAAGATTGCCATCTACATCCGCCATGCATGCTCTTGGTGAGATACTTCCGCCATAACTCTTCTTCTCTTCTGTGCTGGGATGGCGGTCATCTTGATGTTCCTTCTTCCATCTATTAATCCGCCGTAAATAACGGATCAGGCGACGTAGTTATCTTAGCGAGATTTTCGGGATCTGTTGGATCATACCGTGGAAATCCGCCGTAAATTCTGGCACGTAGTTCCTTCTAGGGCAAGACTTACAGCGCACGCACTGTTTTCACTGAAGTTACTTTCTTACCCCTGGACACGCGTCACCAGATTAGGGTTTCTGTGATCAGGTCGAGCGGTGGTGATGGTAGGCACGAATCTCGAGGCCCGGGGTCTATATATACCCAGGCCTCTCACCCCCGGCCGGTCACCCCTCATTCGCCCCCGTCGCATTCTCTCTCTTCAGCGCCTCCACGAGAGCTACGTCATCTCCGACGAGCCACCGCGGAAAATCCTCGCCGCCGCCGGTGCTTTCCGTCGGAATAGCTTGCTCAAGCACTTCAAGGATTTCATAGAGGAATCTTCCTTTCGCTCAACGCCATGAACCCCGGATCACCTTCCCGCCACCATTCCGAAGCTGAGGAGGAGGATTCCCCCCTGCAACAGTCAGCTCAGGGAGCACATCCTGCAATGGCGGATTTAGATCCAGAGGACATTATGTCCGAAGCCGAAGAAGAGATGGCGGGAACAAACGCAGATGATCCCGTAGACAAGGAAGCGGAGGGCGAAGCTGAGGAGGAAGGAGCTGAGGACGAAGAAGAGCAGATCCCCCAGAACCTCCATGGGTATTGGCAAAAATCCCATGTCAAGGACACTGACGTCCAAGCCATGGAAGGTGAGGGCACCGTGGCTCCTCAAGCTGAATCTGGATGGCGGACTGACTTCAAGGCCCCGGTGCCAATCCCTAACCCCTCCGAGATCGTGATGCTCAAATCTCACGTGGAGAGGGGTCTCAGTATGCCTCCATCTCTTTTCTTTACTAATCTTCTGAAATTCTACGGACTGCAACTCCACCACATATCACCAAACAGCTTGGTGTCTGTGGCGGGCTACGCAGCTTTGTGCGAGGGATACCTCGGAATCCGCCCCAGGGTAGACCTCTTCCAACTTTTCTTCTCCATGCGGGCCAATTATGACGATGACGGATCCCTTCGAACCTGTGGAACGGTTTGCTTCCTTCCACGAAGGTCGAAGGAATACCCCTTCATCATGCCTCTGGATTCCGCCATAGGATGGAGAGGGTCCTGGTTCTACATGGCAGATAAGCCTGCGCCATCTCAAGCCCGTGGCCTCCTTCCCTTTAAGAACATAGCTGCTGAATCCCGCGACTCCTGGACGGTTGTCAACGATGAATCCGCCACTCCCTATGTCAAGCTCTTGGCTTGGCGGATCGCCAAGCTATCTGTGGATGGCTTGAAAGGAATTGACACCATCAACTGCTGGATATCCCGGCAGATTCAGCCGCTCCAACACCGCGATAGCCTGATGCACGAGTATACTGGTGCAAATGATGGCATGCGTTGTTCGGACCAGGAGCTGGACCCTAAAGTGGTCGAGAAGCGCATCCGTTCTCTGATGAAGTCTCCTAGGAAGAAGCCTTTGAAGTTTGGCATGGCTATGTTTGAGAATGGCAGCTTCCCTTTGGTGAGTTCCCTTTCCACCATAGTACCGTATGATACCTTTATATTTCATAAGAAATAACATTTTTCTCTTGTCAGCTCAAATCACTTGGTCCTACACACTTTGCCCATCCCCTTCGCCGTTCCAACACCAAATCTACCGCTAAGGAGGAAGTTGTTCACTCTAGCGGGAACAAAGAGGAGATGGCGGGGAATGTGGATGACACAGCCCACACGACCCAGGAGAAGGTGATTCCCAAGAAGCGGGCTGGTAGCGGGAAAACTCGCGGTGGTGGCGGGAAATCTGTTGATTCCCGTCGTTTCGAGGCTCAACGCAGGGCGGAGCTAGAAATGCCATCCGAGAATACCGCTACTATCAATCTGCCCAAGTCAAGGTAACCTTTCGATATCCTCCTCCATTGTTGCTGCTTTTCACTTCTAATCCTTCTTTACTCAGAAGGAAGAAACCTACTGTCAAGGAGCCGTCATCCAAGCGAGCCAAGCCCTCCCCTGCCGCTATCCCGCACACCCCTGACGTACCAACTCCCTCCTCCGCTCGTATCGATATCGATATGGAGGATGCTGGTGGTCAGTTTGACCCGATGCCAGAGGCCAACCCAACGACTGAAGCTGCGGCTAATGATGTCGTCCAAAGCGAAAAGGCTTCTAGCTCGTTTCAGGGTCAAGTGGCGGATGCTCCGACGGGGGCAGTTTATTTTGGAGACAAAAGCAACTTGAAGTCGTCAATCTTATTTCCAGCCAGGAAGATGCCAGCAACCAGCTGTCCAGCGACATCGCCGCTTTTGTTGAGAAAACAACCACTATGAAGAAGGTATGTACTCCCAGTAGCCCCCGAGCGCCATGGCGGATTCTTATATTCAATCCGCTATGGGGCTTCAAGAGAAGCTTCTGTAAAGTTTTGAATAGCATAGTCCTCGAGCGCTGGTAGTTTATACAGTGCTCTATAGAGAACTTTTTAAATTTCATACTGAGTAGCCCCCGAGCGTTATGGCGGATAACTATCCGGCGTAAAGCTCTTAGGAAGACAAAAAATCAGCATAAGTAGCCCCCGAGCATTATGGCGGATACTATCCAGCATGATGCTCTAAGAGTGACTAAAAAATTGTCGTGAGTAGCCCCCAAGCGTTATGGTGGATAATTATCCGACATAAAGCTCTAAGAGTGACTAACACTTCAAATTATTTTGCTAGAATTACAAGAAGGTGGTAGAGGACCTGGTCCAGGTTGTCAGCTCGCAAGAGAAGGAGCTGGCAAACAAAAGCGCTCTTGTGGCGGACTTGCAGCAGCAGCTTGAGAATAGCGGTAATTTACCTTGGCAAGTTTGTTTTCCTTTATGCTTATTCGACCAACGCTGCGCTGATAATTCCGCCATGCAGATGCTGCCGCGCTCAAGTCCAAACTTGAGGGGGTGGAGAAGGGCCACGCCATTGCGATGGATGGGCTGCATCAGCAGCTCCAGAAATCTCTGGCCGCAAACACCTCCCTCGAAGAGCAGCTTAAGGACCAGGAGCGCCAGAACCTTAAGAGGGAGAAGGAGATAGAGGATCTCTGCAAAGCCGCCGCTGTTTTTGAGCAGCGACACGCGGGTTTCAACGAGATCCTCCATCACTTCTAGGACACCCTGCTAGGTACCATTTCTTCTTATACTGTAAAGTTTTTCAATTTCTGCTATGCCGTGTGTGACACATCTTCTTTTTCCGCTATGCAGTCGCCCTGGGGCAAGGCGAGGTGGATACCGCCGAGGGCTTGCGCGTGGCCACCGACGCAGTGAAGAAGGAGCTTGATGGCCTTCTCAACGCTGGTCGCCAGGCGTGCGGGAGCCTGCAGATAGCGGGCTCTTCCAACCTCTCCGCCATTGCGCTCACCCAGAAGCTACTGCTGGTGCCAGGGCTAATGGCGGACTGGAAACAGTCCTCTGCTCGGGGTGGTGCCAGGACAGCTTTAACCTTGGCGAAGGCCCACTACCCCGAGATGGACCTGGACCTGCTCACCTCCGGCATCCCAGAGAGCGGCGAGGACGGTGCACCGGCGGACGAGGCCGCCATCCGGCAAAGCGTGCTTGGATATGATCAACTATGTGCCCTTGGCACTCAGCTGAACGTATATTATGAAGCATACGAGCTGCCAGGGTCGCCAAGCCAGGCTTCGGCATCAGTCTCCACGGCTACTGCAGGTGGTGATGGCGGTGACGAGGTGTCCTCCAAGGTTCCGCCGTCTTCTTAGGACGTGCCCTGCAATATGGTAGGAAAAATACTTTGCATCAATTCGGCCCCTGAGTGGGTCTGTAAGTTAAACTTAAACTGCGTGTGAATGTTTCTGCACTATGACTGATCTGCTTGTGGCGGATCAGTGGAATGCTTTTGAACTTTTGCAGCTTGTTTTTATGAAGTGGTTTAATTGTGCGAAGAAACTGCCAGGCCTAGTTTTATGCAACTTGCAGTTTTTTGACATGCCCAAAAAACAACACTTTAAAAAAAATCACGCGTAGGATTATGCGATCCGCCATCCGGCTCTCTGTGCTTGACTTTTCGTGAGATGGTGAAATCTTCGCACAAACAATCCGCTAGGGCGACGATACTTAATAGCAACCGTCCAGAACCCTTAGCAGATGGCAGCTTAGATCGTCAAAAAGTCACTACTCGGGAATCCACACAGAAAACATCGAATGAAGATCAAAACATAAAAAAGCTACGCGGACCGCTTATGGCGGATTTAAAAAAGACGCAAGTGCAAAGCACAATTGCGCAAAAGGTTATATACGATCTAAATGAACAATAAAGGAGGTAAAAGACTCAGAAAAAAATCAAGAGTGAACCAAATGCTTTATTTCATTGATCATATAGAGGTGCCTATTACATAGCTAAATAAGTGCTAAGTGTAGAAAGGACGTAGTTGTGCGACGTTCCATGGACGATCTGTCCCGTCGTAGATATCGTCAGGGTCTCTTCGCTTGCGCTTCTTACTGGGTCGCTTATCTAGCTCGCGAATATCAACGAGGTAGTAGGAACCATTCAGTAGAGCTTTGCTGATGACGAAGGGTCCTTCCCAAGGCGGGGATAGCTTGTGGGACTTCTGCTGTTTGAGGCGTAGCACCAGGTCACCCTCTTTGAACGAGCATTGGCGAACTTGCCGGCTGTGATAGCGGCGGAGATTCTGCTGGTAGATGGCGGATCTCTGGGCTGCTAGGTCTCGTTCTTCTTCCAGCAGGTCCACAGATAGTTGTCTAGACGCTTCTGCATCTTCTTCCTTGTAGGCCTCGACTCTTGGAGAATCGTACTGAACATCACTCGTCAAGATTGCCTCTGCTCCGTAGACTAAGAAGAAAGGGGTAAGGCCAGTTGATCTGTTTGGCGTGGTCCGTAGACTCCACAGCACAGATGGCAACTCTTCTGCCCAGGCTCCAGCTGCTCTATGTAGCGGTGCTTCTAGGTGTGGCTTGATCCCTGACATGATTAGTCCGTTGGTCCGCTCAACTTGGCCATTAGGCTGTGGATGTGCCACAGATGCTAGGTCGAGGCAGATTCTGTTGTGATGGCAGTATTCTTCAACTTCTCCCTGAGACAAGTTAGTGCCATTGTCGATGATGATGCTATGTGGGATGCCGAATCTAACCACAATGTCCTTGACAAATTTGAGGGCAGTTTTGCCATCAAGCTTTCTGATGGGCTTAGCTTCCACCCACTTCGTGAATTTGTCTACCGCTACCAGGAGGTGCGTAAATCTCGAAGGTGCTGTTTTTAGCGGACCCACCATGTCCAGCCCCCAGACTGCAAAGGGCCAGGTTATAGGAATCGTATGCAGTGCTGTGGCGGGAATATGGGTTTGCTTGGAGTACATCTGGCAACCGTGGTAGAGCTCCACAATACGGTCTGCATCTGCCTTGGCCGTTGGCCAGTAGAATCCATGGCGGAATGCTTTAGCTACTAGGGATCTGGCGGCGGCGTGATGCCCACATTCGCCTTCATGGATCTCTCTTAGTATTTCGATTCCATCCACTTGGGATATGCACTTCATGAAAACTCCCGAGGTGCTTCGTTTGTAGAGCTGGCCATCTATGATGGTGTACGCTTTGGATCTACGCTTGATTTGTCGTTTTTGGACTTCGTCTTCGGGTAGCTTCTTGTTCGTCAGATATTCTAGGTAGGGCTCTGCCCATGGCGGATTGCTGGGCAAAACCGCCATGACGGGGGAGCTTGCCAGTTCTGGATTTTCTGGATCCACCATCTTTACCGATGGTACGCGCAGATGCTCGAGGAATACGCCTGGCGGAACTGCCTTACGGCTAGATCCTAGTTTGGACAAGGTATCGGCTGCCATGTTATCTTCTCGTCGTACGTGTTTGATATCGTACCCGAGGAAACTTTTGGCCATCTCGTCTACTTCGTCCCTGTATGCCACCATAACTTCGTTCCGAGCTTTGTATGTGCCAGCCACCTGCTGAGCAATGAGGTCAGAGTCTCTGCAGCACATAATGTGTTGTACGTCGATCTCCTTTGCGACACGTAGCCCGTGCAATAAAGCTTCATATTCCGCGATATTGTTGGTGGTGGGGAAGTGGATCTGGAGAACGTAGCTTAGCTCATCTCCCTTGGGAGATTTGAGTGTCACTCCAGCCCCCGAGCCGTGTAGCAGCTTTGAACCGTCAAAGTGCATCACCCAATGCTCTGGTTCTGGGACGGGCGTAGTTTCCTGCGCTTCCTTCCAATCCACCATAAATTCTGCCAAAGCCTGAGACTTAATGGCGGTGCGAGGCTTGTAGTCGATGTCAAAAGAGGCCAATTCAATGCCCCACTTTGCAACTCATCCTGTTGCATCGCTGTTGTTGATGATGTCCTTCAGTGGGGCCTTGCTCACCACTGTGATTTTATGGTCATAGAAGTAATGCCTTAACTTACGAGAAGCTAGGAAAACTCTGTATGCCAACTTTTGGTAGTGAGGGTAGCGCTGCTTGGATTCCATCAGGACCTCACTGACATAGTAGACTGGTCGATGTACGCCGTACTCCTGCGCTTCTTCCTTACGCTCTACCACCATGACGATGCTGACCACCCTGTTGGTTGCCGCCATGTATAGTAACATGGGTTCCTGGTCTTCGGGAGCCGCTAGGACTGGTGCAGTGGATAACACTCTCTTCAGATCCTTAAGCGCAGCGTCTGCCTCGTCGGTCCAGACGAATTCGTCTGACTTCTTCATCAGCTTGTAGAGTGGCAAAGCCTTCTCGCCAAGGCGACTGATGAATCTGCTCACTGCTGCCACACAGCCTGTGAGTCGCTGTACATCTTTTAGATCTATGGGCCGGGAGATGTCGAGGATTGCCTTGATCTTCTCCGGGTTAACCTCAATTCCGCGGTGGGAGACGATGAATCCTAGAAGTTGTCCAGCTGGCACCCCGAAGACACACTTCGTGGGGTTAAGCATCATGTTGTACTTCCTTAGATTGTCGAAGGTCTCTTGCAAATCCGCTATAAGGCCATCTTGCTTCTTAGACATAACGGCGATGTTGTCCACTTATGCGTGGATGTTTCGTCTGATTTGATCCACCAGGCACTTTTGCATAGTGCGCTGATACGTTGCTCCTGCGTTTTTCAGATCAAATGGCATTGTAACATAACAATATGTGCCATAAGGTGTTACGAACGACGTAGCGAGCTGATCGGACTTTTTCATCTTGATCTGGTGGTATCCTGAGTAGGCATCTAAGAAACACAGCAGCTCCGATCCCGCCGTCGAGTCAATGACTTGGTCAATGCGAGGCAAGGGAAAAGGGTCCTTTGGACACGCTTTGTTCAGGCCAGTGTAATCTACACACATGCGCAGAACTTTTGTGTTTTTCTTAGGAACTAGCATAGGATTTGCCACCCACTTAGTATGGATCACTTCCTTGATGAAGCCTGCTTTCAACAGCTTGGAAATTTCCTTTGCTATGGCGCGACGCTTTTCATCTCCGAAGCGTCTCATGGCTTGTCTTACTGGCTTGGAGCCAGGTATTATCTGCAGAGCGTGCTCGGCGAGTTCCCTAGGTACACCTGTCATGTTAGATGGCTGCCATGCGAAGATGTCCCGGTTCTCACGGAGGAACTCGACGAGCGCGCTTTCCTATTTGGGGGACAAGTTTGTCCCAATGGAGGTGGTCTTGGCGGCATCACCAGCGACAAGTTCCACCTGTTTTGTATTGACTATAGGCTTGAAGGTGGGCGGGGAGGCGGAAATCTCCTGCTTGGATCTCGGCATCTCCGCGGGGTCCGTAGCGGCATGGATTTCTTTGAACTCCTCACCGAAGAACACTACTTCCGTGAAGGCGGCTTCTCCTTCCTCGCACTCCTTTGCCTTTCTGAAACTGCCATAAACGGTAATTATGCCATCTGGGCCTGGCATCTTCAGCTGATTGTAGATGTAACATGGCCTGGCATGGAAGCTGTGGAAGGCAGGGCGACCGAAGATCACGTGGTACGTGCTTTTGAACGGGACTACCTCAAAGGTTATAGGCTCTTCACGGTAATTTTCCTCATTACCGAAGGCAACCTTGAGTGTGATGGACCCGAGGGACTTGGCTTGGCGACCAGGAACCACTCCATAAAAGGTGACCGCACTATGGCGGAGTTGGGCTTTGGTAAGGCCAAGTTTTGTCAGAGTTTCCACGTACATGATGTTTAGGCTGCTGCCGCCATCCATTAAGCATTTGGAGAACTCGTAGCCGTGGATCACAGGGCATACCACCATGGCATAATATCCCTCTGGGATGTGCTCTGGATGATCATCGCGGCTCCAGTGCACCGGTACTTCAGACCATCGGATGTACTGGCGGATTTTTGGCACGGTGGCATTGTGGGAGCGCATAGCGGCTCTTTGTGCCTTAGCCGTGGGGGGTCCAAGGAAAGTGTGAAAGGCTCCTTTTTTGTTTTTGATTGGATTGGCCTTGCCAGCGTCCCCCTCTGCCTTTTCAGCGGGTTTGGGCGCGGGATCTTCATCCATATCACTGCCATCCCTGGACTCCTTGTCTTTGTCCGCTTTCCCTTTGCCACGAGGCCGTTGTCGCCGGCTGCACTTGAAGCCAGCTTCTTGATCCGCCTTGAGGTCGTTGACAAACTTGCAGTTCTGGTTGGTGTGATTGCACTTTCCCGAAGCGTCACGATGGGCCAAACATGGCATATCGCGGTATTCGTCGTAAGACACGGGGGTGGATGGCGCCGAAGCGGGAGTTGCAGAGCTCCGTGGCTGGCCAGTGCTAGTACCGCGTCCCCTGCCACGCTGGCTGCTTTGGCCCTTATCAGCGAAGGTTGTGGCCACCATATCCGGAGCTTGCTGCTCTTCTGGCGGATTCTTCCGTTTGTTGCTGCTATTCCGCTTTCCAGTGCTCTAGATGGCGGAAGCCTTCAGAGATTCGTGGGCATCATCGGCGGCGGCCGCGTAGTTGCTTGCGATGGTGATCATGGAATTTAGGGCCAGTTTCCCTTCGTTCCTTTCCCGTAACAGGCGATGGCGGAGCAGTTGGCCTCTCTCCAAACTGTCAATAAACGCGAGGATGGCGGATTCGTCGGTAACCCATTCACAGGAGTTCTTCATATCTAACCATCGCGCGAGGAAAGTTCGGGAGGTCTCGTCGTCGGCCCGTCGGCACCGTTGGAGGTCACCAATGTTATGGGGTCTCTTGTAAGTCCCCTCGAAGTTTTCGGTGAACGCAGTTTGCATATCGAACCAGGTTTGGATGGAATTTTCTGCCAAGTCATTGATCCACTGCCTCGCAGTGCCAGATAGCATCAGGGGCAAATAGCGGACAGCAACGTTGGGTGATCCCCCGGCGAACTGTACTGCATTGAAGTAGTCTTGTAGCCAAGTTAAAGGCCTATCGACTCCATTGTACTGGCGGATATTTTTCTCGATCTTGAACCCATGCGGGATGGGCTCATCATGAATCCATTGTCCAAAGCACTTTGGGCCGAGGAAGAAGGCTGTTTGAGACTTGGCAATCTCGTTTAGATGGGTACGGGCGTCGTAGGGCTTCTGGTCCGGCGGATCCTTGCGAGAGTTGCGTGACCTTGCTGGTCCGCCACCACCGCCGCCGCCGCCATGGGGGCTCCCTGGTGGGGATGGCGAAGGGTCACATCGTATTTTACTCTCGCTGTCCTGCGCTGATCTCTGCAGCTACGACGGCTTCCCTCTATTCTTTTTGGAGATGGATCATCGTCATGGCGGCAGGAGCCTTGCCCTTTGTCATCGTGGTGGCGAGCGGAGCGATGCTTGTCCTTGTCGCCACCACGGTGCGCGCCGTCATCATGGCGAGGTCGTTCCCTTCGCTTGGATCCGCCGTCTCTGCTGGCTTCCCGTCATGGCGGATCGTCTCTGCGTCCAGCGTCACGGCTTCGCCCTCGCTTGCCATCATTGTCGCGTATGACGATTCCTCCCTTTGGGACTTCGAACGTCTTATACTTTGGTGGCGGCATGTTGGTCTTATGGCGAGGGGCAGCATTGTCTTGTTGGTATCTGTAAGCAGGGTAATTTTTGTGGGGTGGCGATGGATTTCTCTGTGGGCCTTTGCCATTTGGTTTGTCATCGGAGGATATTGGGATGGCGTTCAACCGATTGCGAGCTTCTCTTCTTCGGATTTCGGAGGATCCGGTATGAGATTCGTTATCAGGGCGCGTACCATAGTTGTCGGCCCCCCGAGCTTTAGAGGCAGTGCTGGACCTGCATAGCGCGGGATCAGATTCGAGCCGTCGTGACGACGTAGCCTTCTCCTGCTGCACAAATGCTTTGGTCATCAGTTTCACCGCCGTCTCTAGGGCTGCTGGGCTCTTATTATGCTCCAATAGCTCCTTTGCAGCCACGATATTCTCAATGGGCGTAGCCCTGACTTCATCGCGGTTTTTATCCACGTATGGCAGATTCTTGATGTACATCTTGGCCAGAGTTTCCGCTGTTGGTACGGTGAACTCAAGGTTTCGTACCAGCTGCGGGTTGCCTCCCTCGGTCATCTGGTTCTGGATGAGAGTAACATACTTCTCCTCCATGTTCCTTGCGTGCTTCAGCGTGTCTTGAGCTTTAGCAATATCGACATCAAGCTGCTGGCCCATCTTCTCGACTCGCTTTGCTTCCTTGAGGAGTGCTCGCCTCTTCTTCTCGAGATCGTTCACATCCCTGACATAGTCAGGAGTGATTGGATCCGCTAGAGTTCCGTAGATGACCTTATCCAGCGGGGTCGTGAAGTCTTCTGGGTGCTGGTCCTCGGGGATGGCGGGTTGCGTATGCCTGGGTCCGCCGTGGATCTCAGGAAGTTGTTCCGTGGCGGGATCGGCGGCTGGTGGCGGGTTACCCTGCTCATTGCTGGCATCTCCGTTGTGGACTGCCTGAGATGGCGGATCACCGGTTGTCTGCCCAGCATCATCTCCTTTGTTGGTTACGAACACCTGCTTGGCCGCTGCTTGTTGTTCTTCAAGTGCCTGTTGCGCCAATTCCGCCTCGATTTTTCTCATGGCGGCGTCGTAATGGTCAGAATCATAGCCCTTGCTATCCCAGTCATCCGATTCACCACTTTCGTTAAGTGCCTCAAGGATGGATTCACCTGGGCTATCTTCTCCATTGGAGGTAGATCCCGAAGTGATACCTGTGAACGCAACAAGGCAGTACCGTGGTGTCTCTAACGCCAGATTACTCATGGCGGATTCACAGCGGTCTTCCACCACTTCCTCTACCTCTAGGGCAGGCTGGGTGGGATTGTTTTTCAGATCCGATCTAGGCAACTTGGAAGGTTCCAGGTCAGATGAGTCCTCCTCCGTATCCAGCTCGAAAGCGGTCCGTTTGGGGATTTTTGCCATACTGATCCGCCAGAAATTGGTTTCCGTAGCGGGGGTAGGGTTTGTCTCTCCAATGAAGATATGGATATCTCCAATCGGAATGACGGTGAATCGAGCAGGGTCTTCTCTAGCCGGCACCCAGAGGTTATCCGCTGGGATGATGGGGAAGCCGGAATCGTAGAGGACGTGCCCGATGGCGACGGTGTTGCCGATGCCTGCGAAGGCGGATCCCGCCTGGATCCGCGCTCCAGACCCGCTATGCCCCACGGTGGGCGCCAACTGTCATGGTTTCGTCAACAGATCTGCCATAGTGGTAGGGGTATGGCGGTTTGTGGAAGAGGGTGAACATGGAGGAGCGATCTGGGACGGTGGTAGCATGATTTTACCCAGCTTCAGATCCCGTGATGGTGGCGAGATCCTACGTGCTGCTATAATTCACTATATGGCAACAAGTGCTCGATTACAATGATGAGGTTGGCTATTTCGCTATGCGATTGGCAGTATGACTAGAACGTGCCTCAAGGGCTGCTCCACGCCGGGCTTATAAAGGCGCCTGGCGTGGGCTACACGTTGGTACCGGAGCGGATAGAACTTGGAGTTCTAGACTATGTCCTATGCGTGTACTACAAGGCAACCCGCCATGGGCCTGTCTCCGGATCCGCCATAAGCGCCTGTGTCCAGTACCGCCGTGGCAACTTCAGCAACTGGGCTGTCCAGTGGCGAATCCGTCATACCACCCCTGATGGGCCACCCTGGCTTGCTGATTTAGGACTACGTCGTTGGTATACCTATTTGGTATATCCCCAACATTCTTCATCCATCAAAATTGCTTCATCATGAAGTGAGACTTTGGCCTTCAAAGCAAGGTTGGTAGCACGTACACCACGAGCACGAGCTAGAGCATCATCCGCATTCTTCTCGGAGATCTTCCTTGCCATAATCTCTTGCAAGATGTCATGAGCGGTCATCTTCCGAAAGTTGGTATTTCCCTTGATTGAGTTCATGATGTCCTTGAAGAAGGGCAAGAGAGCTTGAATGAACTTTCTCTTCATCCACTTCCAATCGCATTAGGTGGAACCAAGATCAACAAGCTTCACTTGGAGAGCCGAGAGGCGCCTATGGAGTTCTTCCGGACTTTCACCATCAAGCATAGCAAATTTGTCCGCATTGTTATGAGCCTCATCATACTTGGATTCTTGAATGCTCTCATTGCCGATGAAGAGATTAGTGAGAGTATCCCAAGCTTCCTTCGCGGAGGTGATGTTGCCGACGAATGCCTTGTCCTTCTCAGTGATAGCCATGTGGATGAGATGTAAAGTGGAGGCATTGAGTTGCTTGTCGATTTGCTCCCAAGGTAGCAAGTTGTTCAAATCCTTGGAAGTTGGATGAAAACCCTGCTTAATGATCCTCCAAAGCTCAATAGACACAAAGTTTATGTGAGAGCGCATGTTATCTTGCCAATTGGCAAAGCTAGAAGCATCAAGTGGTGGCGGTGGGCCACATGAAGCAAGGTGTGGCATTTGGAGGTGTCTCCCGGAGACATAGCTCGTAGGATGTGGAACTTCTGTGCTATGTCCCCGAGAGGTGTCATCTTTCTTGGGAGGGTTCATGTTGCTCTCATCCCCAACCTTGTCCGGATCATCCTCGTTTAAGGATAGCTTATCCTTATCCGATGTTTCAACGGAGTTGGTGGAGTGGTACTAGATGTCCCACTAGTGAGCGCATCGAGTTGAATCTTTTGACTTTCTATGGCACCCATCATGGCTTCCATTCGAGCCATAAGGTGATTAAGATCCGCCTTAGTGGCGGGGTCCTCGTCGCCCATTACCTCTTAGGCGGTTAAGCCCAATCAAAGAGCACTAGGCTCTGATACCAATTGAAAGGATCTAAGGGGCGACTAGAGGGGGGGTGAATAGGCGCTACATAATTTTTTTTACCTTTTTCAATTTTAAGGCTTGACACAATGTAAATTCACTAGATGTGCAACTAGGTGAATTTCCTAAGTGACAAGCAAGCAAGTAAACAAGTAAGCAAGTAAGCAAGTAAGCGAGTAAGGGTAAGAAGTAACCGAGGAGCGGAGACCGGAGACACAAGGATGTATTCCTGTAGTTCCTTCCTTTTGAGGGGAAGTACGTCTACGTTGGAGAGGTGTGGTGACATAGAGTTGACCAACGCCACGGAGGCTCACCTTGTTCTCTAGTGAGCAAGCCACGGAGGCTAGCTCGTTCCACTAAGCGGTGGTATCGGGGGAACTCATCGAATCCCTTACACGGAGATTGGGGCACACATCCATAACTGAATTGGAGGCTCCCAAGAAAGCCAGGGAGGCTAGAAACCACAAAGACAAGAGTAATCACGAATTACACCACCTAGTGTTTCTAAGGAACCACTAGGAATGAATCCCTCAAGCAAATGGAGGGGGAAAAGAAATTCCTTCGGTGGAGATGTAGATCGGGACCTCCTCCTTCGATCCTCCAAAGATCTGAGACTTTGGGTGGTTGAAGGTGGAGATCTAGCAATGAGGTTGGCTCCAAATAGTGTCTTGTTCTTGATGAGGACGAGCAAGCTGGAGAAGATGAGGGGGAGGGGTATAAATACCCCTCCCCGAAATGTATCTGTTGCAGCCGCCAGGGCCAGATTATCCGGGTCAAGTTAGGGCCGGATTATCCGGCCCACTTCTGGAAATATCCGGCCTTAAATCTGAGTGACGCGCGCCTTGCCGTCTTCTGGTCCTTAGCCGATTTCAGGGGTGACCAGAATATCCGGCCCAGTTTTGAAATATCCGGTCAAAATATCCGCCCTTGAATCTGAGTGACGCGCACTCTGGTCCTTAGCCGATTTCAGGGGTGGTCAAAATATCCGGCCCAGAACTGAAATGTCCGGCCAAATATCCGGTCTTAAATCTGGGTGATGCGCACTTTGCCAACTTCTGGTCCTTAGCCGTTTTCAGGGGTGGCCGGATTATCCGGCCCAGAACTGAAATATCCGGCCAAATATCCGGCCTTAAATCTGGGTGACACGCACTTTGCAAACTTCTGGTCCTTAGCCATTTTCAGGGGTGGCCGGATTATCCGGCCCAGAACTAAAATATCCGGTCCAAATATCCAGCCTCATTTCTACACAAAAACATTGTTAAATTATCCTGGTGTTGTCAACTAACACACAAAACTAGGGAGGGCTAGAAAATGCCCTAACAGTAACCACGTACACCGCCGCCGCCGCCGAGACCGTGTGGTCAAGGGTTTTCACCCGGAGCCATAGCACGGGAAGGATGACCACAACGACGCCCCCAAGAGGGTTACGACACCCGCAGGCATCGCTGTAACATCCCAGAACGTAGGACAACTCCGGGGTAGTTTAGAGGGCTTTTGTGCATTGCATCTGAAATTACGGGATTTGTTCGCGCTTTTATCACTAAAACCTAAGAGTGATCGAATCTCTCTTCGAAGGGGGATGGTGAACTCTCGAAATACGAAAGATTTGGGCATGATCTCTTTTGATCTATTGTTGTGGGGAGGTGATGAATTAGATAATGAAAGAGTGGTCTTCGCCGCCGGTGATCACCGGAGTCGGCGATTCAGGGGTGATGCTGTTTAATGGGGCCAAGTTGACGGGGGAAAATATAGTTGATGTAGGAGTATCCCCGGCAATGGCGCCAGAAAAACAGCTGATGGCTAGTTGATGAAGGAGATTATTCTTCTTCGTCCCCCAGCAACAGTCCTTGTGCGTGGTGAATGACCAGCCCGTTGGGAACCCCAAGAGGAAGGTATGATGAGTATAGCAGCTGGTTTTCCCTTAGTTAAGAAACCAAGGTTTAATATCGGTCAGGAGAGGAGAGACAAACGACTGAAGGTGATGCTTGCTAGTTTGCGACAGCTGCGGACAATTTATATATGGCGCCTCGTCCAAGCTTTGCTTGCTAGCTGCAACGTGGAACCTGCACACACACAAACAAATACTTTGCTCCCAACTTACGATGAGGTTGTCAATCTCACCGGTTTGCTTGAAACAAAGGTTATGAGTGTATCGAGTGGAAAACAGTAAAAGTATGCGAGTAAAGTAAACAGTGCGAGAAAGTAAACAGGTGATAGCAATATGATGGAAATAGGACCGGGATCCACAGTTCACTAGTGGTGTCTCTCCATAGATAAAATAACACATGCTGGGTAAACAAATTACAGTTGGGCAATTGATAGAATAAAGATAAACGTGATATGTCAAGAAGATCACTATGAGATTTACTCTGGGCATTACAACAAAATACATAGACCGCCATCCAACTGCATCTATGACTAATAATCCACTCCCGGGGATATCAATCTGAACACCCCAGTAGTATTAAGTTGCGAACAACAGATAATTGCATTAAGCAAAGTGTGTAATGTAAACAAAGCATATGCCCTTGAGCATATGAATGTTGTTTTCTCCCTAGTAGCAACAGCACATCTACCACCTTAGAGGTTTCTGTCACTCCCCCAGGTGAAATAGAGACATGAACCCACTATCGAGCATAAATACCCCCTCTTGGAGTCACTAGCAACTACTCGGCCAAGATAGCTACTAACAACGGAGAGCATGCAAGATCATAAACAACATAGAGATAACAAAAGATAATATTCAGTACAACAACTCAATCATAAACACCAATATTCATCGGATCCCAACAAACCAAACATGTAGAATTACATAACGGTGATCTCAATCATGTAGGGCAGCTCATGAGATCTAAACATGAAGCACATGGTGGAGAAGACAACCATCTAGCTACTGCTATGGACCCATAGTCCAAGGTAGACTACTCACTCATCGCTCCGGAGGCAAGCATGGCGATGAAGAAGACCTCCGGTGGCAATTCCCCTCTCTGGCAGGGTAGCGGGAAGAGCTTCTGGACTCTCCCAATCTTCGGGTCGACGGCGGCGGTGGATCGCGATGTGTTCTGGAAAACTGATCAGGTACTTAGGTTTTTTCCGTCGGGGGGTCTTTATAGGCGAAGGGGCGATGTCAGAGGAGGAGCCAGGCGCCCTCACGCGGGGCCCGCGCGGCCAGGGGCCTGGCTGCGCCACCCCTGCGTGTGGGGCCCTGGTGGCCCCCCTCCTACTCTCCTTCGGATCTCTGGAAGCTTCCGGGTAAAATAAGACTTCAAGAACTTATTTCGTCCAATTCCGAGAATATTTCCTGTGTATCACTTCTGAAACACAAAAATAGCAGAAAACAGGAAACTGGCACTGTGGCAACTCGTTAATAGGTTAGTTCCGGAAAATGCATAAAATTGCCACGAAGTGTAACGAAACAATAGGCAAATGGTGTAAAAACAAGCATGGAGCATCAAAAATTATAGATACGTTTGAGACGTATCAAGCATCCCCAAGCTTAACTCCTGCTCGTCCTCGAGTAGGTAAGTGATAACAAAGAAATAATTTTTGAGGTGACATGCACCTACACAATCTTGATCATATATGTAAGCATTTGTGAGCTGGGATCATAAGAACTTAAAACATGGGCATGAAGATATAATCATGACAATAAGAAACTTAGCAACCATGTTGTAAACATGTAAATGAACACAAACAAAAGATCATGAAAATGAAACAATGAAAGTCAAACGTGTGTTCAAATCATAAGGAAAAACATACAAATGGTTTTCAGCTTGTCCTTCAAAGAGAGCAAAACATAAATGCATAGGACACCTTCAAGTTTAAGAGGGCGACTAGATACAAATAATTTAAGAACAACTGAAACCAACAATATGAATCAATCAATGAACTTTGGGACAATGCATATCACACTAAGAATGACAACTATGCTCTCTTAATGGTGCATAAAGAAAGAAGCTGGTGACTCAACATAAAAGTAAAATAAAGGCCCTTCGCAGAGGGAAGCAGTGATTGCAAGTTTTATAACCTTCAAAAATTATGGTACTTACCGGCTTTGAGCTCTCATTGCCCCCATCATAAGCATCTTGAATGGTTAAAGTTAATGCGAGAACAATTATGATGCATATGCTTGACAAATCATAAGTTGAAGACCTCGTGCCCCGTGAATACGAGTACCCAAACCTCATGCTACTTTACTTAGAGTCCCAAGCAAGGCTCTTGTCATTGTAAGTATATGCATATCATTGAGAACCGCTAATGGGGTACCTCCGTGCCTGATGACATGGAACAGGCCCACACCAAAATGACAGGACAAGCAGACAATGAACACCTCGACATCTCTTTTATTTGCCTTTTGTTTAGCTTTTTATTGTGAGATGTGTCGTCGTATGTTCACCATGGGTATGCTGCAAATTTCCACCATGAATTATGCATGGCTTAGATTGGCGGCCCGGCGTTTCCCTAACACATATACAAACTCCATGATCCCCACAAGATTCCCAATTCATTCCACACCGCGGGCATCCATAAACAAAAGATCACGATATCAACTCAAATAAGAAGTGCAATGTTGAAAGCTTGCCCCATGACAGCATGGATGGGCTAGAATCCAACTTACAACTTGCAAGCATAACAACTCAATATAAGAGACCACAATGTCAAATTTTTAAGAACAGGAAAAAGTAAAGTGTGCCTTCCGGTTCGTGAGAGCTTTACTGACCGAATTTCGCATAACACTGGTAAGAGTTTAATTTGAAGAGAAAATAAAAGCAAGTCAAATTTACTTGGAATAGCAAATTGCTAGTAGGTAGGTATGGTGGAAACTTTGGAAAACTTTGGCTTTTAGGAGTTGGATGCACGAGTAGAGCTCATACTCAGTACAAGGCGAGGGCTAGCAAAGACTGGGAGCGACCAACTAAGAGAGCAATAATGGTCATAATCATGCAAAGCGACAAAGCGACATTAAAAGAAGCATAAGATGGCATCAAAAGTCAAAAACTAAATGATCATAGAGGGTATTGGTGACTTTGTAAGATTCTAACATGTGTGAGCATGCGCCAAGTCAACCCAAATAAAGCATCAAGGAGAAGACCAAAATAATGCTTCCATACAATAAAAACAACGCATGATTTTTTCAAAGGCTCATTAAGCAATCTCAGTTATTTGAGACAAGTCATGCTACAGAAAAACCACTAAGCATACCATCAAAAAGACATCAAGCATGACATGAAAAAGCCTAAGCCGCAGTCTACACAAGCTCCTTCTTGTACCACTATTTTGCACAAAGCTTTTTCTCTTTTCCAACACCATTTGAAATTTTTATAAACACCTCTTTTGATGAAAACCAATAAAGATCAGAGGCAAAAATACACCTTGATGAAAAGATATGACAAGGTCTGAATGCAAATCAAGATGAAAACGAAAACCAAAAGCAGTAGCGGAAAAAGAAGAACGCTCGATTTTTAATAAGAGTGAAAACTAGAGCGTTCTTTGCAAATGAAAACGAGTACATCTCCTCCAAAGGAAATTTGTTGGGGTCCAACCATTTATTGCAGCAAACAAACAAACTAAACCAACTCAGAAAACTAAAACAACTGACGCTCCAAGAAAAACACATAGTGCATGAAGCAATAAAAATATAGTGTTTTGAAAGGTGACCTGATTTTTGCCGATGAAGAAGGGGTGCCTCGGGGGCATCCCCAAGCCTTGACGCTTGTACTTCTTGGATATTTCTTGGGGTGATGCATGGGCATCCCCAAGCTTGAGCTTTTGTCCATTCTTCAACTCATCTCATCATTCTCCAATCCCTACACTTGAAAACTTCCTTCATACAAAACTAAACACAATTCTATTAGCAACATTAGTGTAAGCATAACATATAATCAACCCCTTTTTGCTTCAGGTTTCAACTCAAAACCACCACATATATAGCAAATACTACTGTAGCAACCTCCCCAAAAGTTCCGTGATCAAAAGAACTCAAAAGAAAGCGATAAAGTGGCAAACACAAATATTGGCAGAAATCTGTCAAAACTGAACAGCTGACAAAGGTCGAATTTTTGAGGGATTTTCTGTTGCTCAAATCAAAACGTGTTCAACTAACAAAAGTTTGGATATAACCTGGGACATATGCACAAGAAATCGTAGGTCCAAAATATAAATAGAGAATTTATACGAATTTTTACGGTGCAGCACCGAAAACAGTTTCAGGACAGCAACATCCCCAAATCTTTACCTCGCTCAAATTAGAGGCTTCTCTTGGCACAAAAACGAAATAAACAAGATAAGGAGCGGTCATTACAGTAGTAATGACTTCCAAGACTCAAATAAAAGAAAAAGTGCTGAAAAGAAAACATTGGGTTATCTCCCAAGAGTGCTTTTCTTTAACGCATTTGAGCTAGGCGCAGAAAATTGCGAATCAAGTAATGTCAAGTGATGAAGTGCTAGGATCAGCGCGTGCCTTACGTATTCCTTTCTTACCTTTGCTCTTGAATCTAGGAAAGACATGGTTATTGCAAGGTGGAGAGATAAATCTTATATTGCCTTTTCCCACATCGATGACGGCGCCCAGGAGCTTCAGGATGGATCTTCCAAGTGTGATTTGTCCTTTTCCTACACATTCAATAACAAGATAATCAGTAGATATCATTCTTCCTAGGACTTTTGTAAAAACTCCTTCAGATATTCCAAGGGGAAATATAGTGGCATTGTTAGTAAGAGAAATTCCTTCTCCTCCCTCAGAAAGCTTCCAAAGGCTCAAAGATTCATAAACATCCTTTGGCATGAGACAAAATTCAGACATAATATCACAACGAGCATGAAAAGTTTCACCACTAATGGTGATTTTTATTGTAGGATACCAACTCGAAGGTTCAGTATTTGTTGGCACATAATCAAAATGCTGGCGCAAAGTATTGTAACAAGAATTCAAACTAGCAGTGCGAGTCTCAAGAGTATCAAGTCTATTAAAAATGCACACAAGAGAGGAATCAAAATAGGTTGGCATGCTATAAATTGTAATCAACTTTTTTATAATATTGAAGGCTTGATCTCCATCACAATGAAGGAAATCTCCTTCAGCAGTAGCATCCAAAGCATATCTATAACGAAGAGAAAGTCCAAAGTAAAAGCTACTAAGAAACAAACTCAAAGTCATTTTAGGTTCAGTTTTTCCATGCCAATCATAAATTCTAGACCAAGCTTCTTTAAAACTTTCCTCATCCTTTTGCTTAAAAGTGAAAATCATATCCTCGGGCGACATAGTAGTAGCAACTGAACTAGACATAATAAACTAAAGTAAAGAAATAGCAACAACCAAGGATTCTAATTTTTTTTGGGTTTTCGATAAAAAGCAATGCAGGTAAAATAAATAAAGTGAAGCAAAACAATAACAAAGTAAAGAATGTGTGTGTGAAAAACTCCCCTCGCAGAAGTCTTCTACTTCCTCCCCGGCAACGGCGCCAGGAAAACAGCTGATGCTGTTTAATGGGGCCAAGTTGACGGGGGAAAATATAGTTGATGTAGGAGTATCCCCGGCAACGGCGCCAGAAAAACAGCTGATGGCTAGTTGATGAAGGAGATTATTCTTCTTCGTCCCCCAGCAACAGTCCTTGTGCGTGGTGAATGACCAGCCCGTTGGGAACCCCAAGAGGAAGGTATGATGAGTATAGCAGCTGGTTTTCCCTCAGTTAAGAAACCAAGGTTTAATATCGGTCAGGAGAGGAGAGACAAACGACTGAAGGTGATGCTTGCTAGTTTGCGACAGCTGCGGACAATTTATATATGGCGCCTCGTCCAAGCTTTGCTTGCTAGCTGCAACGTGGAACCTACACACACACAAACAAATACTTTGCTCCCAACTTACGATGAGGTTGTCAATCTCACCGGTTTGCTTGAAACAAAGGTTATGAGTGTATCGAGTGGAAAACAGTAAAAGTATGTGAGTAAAGTAAACAGTGCGAAAAAGTAAACAGGTGATAGCAATATGATGGAAATAGGACCGGGATCCACAGTTCACTAGTGGTGTCTCTCCATCGATAAAATAACACATGCTGGGTAAACAAATTACAGTTGGGCAATTGATAGAATAAAGATAAACGTGATATGTCAAGAAGATCACTATGAGATTTACTCTGGGCATTACAACAAAATACATAGACCGTCATCCAACTGCATCTATGACTAATAATCCACTCCCGGGGATATCAATCCGAACACCCCAATAGTATTAAGTTGCGAACAACAGATAATTGCATTAAGCAAAGTGTGTAATGTAAACAAAGCATATGCCCTTGAGCATATGAATGTTGTTTTCTCCCTTGTAGCAACAGCACATCTACCACCTTAGAGGTTTCTGTCACTCCCCCAGGTGAAATAAAGATATGAACCCACTATCGAGCATAAATACCCCCTCTTGGAGTCACTAGCAACTACTCGGCCAAGATAGCTACTAACAACGGAGAGCATGCAAGATCATAAACAACATAGAGATAACAAAAGATAATATTCAGTACAGCAACTCAATCATAAACACCAATATTCATCGGATCCCAACAAACCAAACATGTAGAATTACATAACGGTGATCTCAATCATGTAGGGCAGCTCATGAGATCTAAACATGAAGCACATGGTGGAGAAGACAACCATCTAGCTACTGCTATGGACCCATAGTCCAAGGTAGACTACTCACTCATCGCTCCGGAGGCAAGCATGGCGATGAAGAAGACCTCCGGTGGCGATTCCCCTCTCCGGCAGGGTGCCGGGAAGAGCTTCTGGACCCTCCCGATCTTCGGGTCGACGGCGGCGGCGGATCGCGATGTGTTCTGGAAAACTGATCGGGTACTTAGGTTTTTTCCGTCAGGGGGTCTTTATAGGCGAAGGGGCGATGTCAGAGGAGGAGCCAGGCGCCCTCACACGGGGCCCGCGCGGCCAGGGGCCTGGCCGCGCCACCCCTGCGTGTGGGGCCCTGGTGGCCCCCCTCCTACTCTCCTTCGGATCTCTGGAAGCTTCCGGGTAAAATAAGACTTCAGGAACTTATTTCGTCCAATTCCGAGAATATTTCCTGTGTATCACTTCTGAAACACAAAAATAGTAGAAAATAGGAAACTGGCACTGTGGCAACTCGTTAATAGGTTAGTTCCAGAAAATGCATAAAAGTGCCACGAAGTGTAACGAAACAATAGGCAAATGGTGTAAAAACAAGCATGGAGCATCAAAAATTATAGATACATTTGAGACGTATCAAGCATCCCCAAGCTTAACTCCTGCTCGTCCTCGAGTAGGTAAGTGATAACAAAGAAATAATTTTTGAGGTGACATGCACCTACACAATCTTGATCATATATGTAAGCATTTGTGAGCTGAGATCGTAAGAACTTAAAACATGGGCATGAAGATATAATCATGACAATAAGAAACTTAGCAACCATGTTGTAAACATGTAAATGAACACAAACAAAAGATCAGTAAAATGAAATAATGAAAGTCAAACGTGTGTTCAAATCATAAGGAAAAACATACAAATGGTTTTCAGCTTGTCCTTCAAAGAGAGCAAAACATAAATGCATAGGACACCTTCAAGTTTAAGAGGGCGACTAGATACAAATAATTTAAGAACAAGTGAAACCAACAATATGAATCAATCAATGAACTTTGGGACAATGCATATCACACTAAGAATGACAACTATGCTCTCTTAATGGTGCATAAAGATAGAAGGTGGTGACTCAACATAAAAGTAGAAGAAAGGCCCTTCGCAGAGGGAAGCAGTGATTGCAAGTTTTATAACCTTCAAAAATTATGGTACTTACCGGCTTTGAGCTCTCATTGCCCCCATCATAAGCATCTTGAATGGTTAAAGTTAATGCGAGAACAGTTATGATGCATATGCTTGACAAATCATAAGTTGAAGACCTCGTGCCCCATGAATACGAGTACCCAAACCTCATGCTACTTTACTTAGAGTCCCAAGCAAGGCTCTTGTCATTGTAAGTATATGCATATCATTGAGAACCGCCAATGGGGTACCTCCGTGCCCGATGACATGGAACAAGCCCACACCAAAATGACAGGACAAGCAGACAATGAACACCTCGACATCTCTTTTATTTGCCTTTTGTTTAGCTTTTTATTGTGAGATGCGTCGCCGTATGTTCACCATGGGTATGCTGTAAATTTCCACCATGAATTATACATGGCTTAGATTGGCGGCCCGGCGTTTCCCTAACACATATACAAACTCCATGATCCCCACAAGATTCCCAATTCATTTCACACCGCGGGCATCCATAAACAAAAGATCACGATATGAACTCAAATAAGAAGTGCAATGTTGAAAGCTTGCCCCATGACAGCATGGATGGGCTAGAATCCAACTTACAACTTGCAAGCATAACAACTCAACATAAGAGACCACAATGTCAAATTTTTAAGAACAGGAAAAAGTAAAGTGTGCCTTCCGGTTCGTGAGAGATTTACTGACCGAATTTCGCATAACACTGGTAAGAGTTTAATTTGAAGAGAAAATAAAAGCAAGTCAAATTTACTTGGAATAGCAAATTGCTAGTAGGTATGTATGGTGGAAACTTTGGAAAACTTTGGCTTTTAGGAGTTGGATGCACGAGTAGAGCTCATACTCAGTACAAGGCGAGGGCTAGCAAAGACTGGGAGCGACCAACTAAGAGAGCAATAATGGTCATAATCATGCAAAGCGACAAAGCGACATTAAAAGAAGCATAAGATGGCATCAAAAGTCAAAAACTAAATGATCATAGAGGCTATTGGTGACTTTGTAAGAGTCTAACATGTGTGAGCATGCGCCAAGTCAACCCAAATAAAGCTTCAAGGAGAAGACCAAAATAATGTTTCCATACAATAAAAACAACGCATGATTTTTTCAAAGGCTCATTAAGCAATCTCAGTTATTTGAGACAAGTCATGCTACAGAAAAACCACTAAGCATACCATCAAAAAGACATCAAGCATGACATGAAAAAGCCTAAGCCGCAGTCTACACAAGCTCCTTCTTGTACCACTATTTTGCACAAAGCTTTTTCTCTTTTCCAATACCATTTGAAATTTTTATAAACACCTCTTTTGATGAAAACCAATAAAGATCAGAGGCAAAAATACACCTTGATGAAAAGATATGACAAGGTCTGTACGCAAATCAAGGCGAAAACGAAAACCAAAAGCAGTAGCAGAAAAAGAAGAACGCTCGATTTTTAATAAGAGTGAAAACTAGAGCGTTCTTTGCAAATGAAAATGAGTACATCTCCTCCAAAGGAAATTTGTTGGGATCCAACCATTTATTGCAGCAAACAAACAAACTAAACTAACTAAGAAAACTAAAACAACTGACGCTCCAAGAAAAACACATAGTGCATGAAGCAATAAAAATATAGTGTTTTGAAAGGTGACATGATTTTTACCGATGAAGAAGGGGTGCCTCAGGGGCATCCCCAAGCCTTGACGCTTGTACTTCTTGGATATTTCTTGGGGTGATGCATGGGCATCCCCAAGCTTGAGCTTTTGTCCATTCTTCAACTCATCTCATCATTCTCCAATCCCTACACTTGAAAACTTCCTTCATACAAAACTAAACACAATTCTATTAGCAACATTAGTGTAAGCATAACATATAATCAACCCCTTTTTGCTTCAGGTTTCAACTCAAAACCACCACATATATAGCAAATGCTACTGTAGCAACCTCCCCAAAAGTTCTGTGATCAAATGAACTCAAAAGAAAGCGATAAAGTGGCAAACACAAATATTGGCAGAAATCTGTCAAAACTGAACAGCTGACAAAGGTCGAATTTTTGAGGGATTTTCTGTTACTCAAATCAAAAAGTGTTCAGCTAACAAAAGTTTGGATATAACCTGGGACATATGCACAAGAAATCGGAGGTCCAAAAGATAAACAGAGAATTTATACGAATTTTTACGGTGCAGCACCGAAAACAGTTTCAGGACAGCAACATCCCCAAATCTTTACCTCGCTCAAATTAGAGGCTTCTCTTGGCACAAAAATGAAATAAACAAGATAAGGAGCAGTCATTACAGTAGTAATGACTTCCAAGACTCAAATAAAAGAAAAAGTGCTGAAAAGAAAACATTGGGTTATCTCCCAAGAGTGCTTTTCTTTAACGCATTTGAGCTAGGCGCAGAAAATTGCGAATCAAGTAATGTCAAGTGATGAAGTGCTAGGATCAGCGCGTGCCTTACGTATTCCTTTCTTACCTTTGCTCTTGAATCTAGGAAAGACATGGTTATTGCAAGGTGGAGAGATAAATCTTATATTGCCTTTTCCCACATCGATGACGGCGCCCAGGAGCTTCAGGATGGATCTTCCAAGTGTGATTTGTCCTTTTCCTACACATTCAATAACAAGATAATCAGTAGATATCATTCTTCCTAGGACTTTTGTAAAAACTCCTTTAGCTATTCCAAGGGGAAATATAGTGGCATTGTTAGTAAGAGAAATTCCTTCTCCTCCCTCAGAAAGCTTCCAAAGGCTCAAAGATTCATAAACATCCTTTGGCATGAGACAAAATTCAGACATAATATCACAACGAGCATGAAAAGTTTCACCACTAATGGTGATTTTTTTTGTAGGATACCAACTCGAAGGTTCAGTATTTGTTGGCACATAATCAAAATGCTGGCGCAAAGTATTGTAACAAGAATTCAAACTAGCAGTGCGAGTCTCAAGAGTATCAAGTCTATTAAAAATGCACACAAGAGAGGAATCAAAATAGGTTGGCATGCTATAAATTGTAATCAACTTTTTTATAATATTGAAGGCTTGATCTCCATCACAATGAAGGAAATCTCCTTCAGCAGTAGCATCCAAAGCATATCTATAACGAAGAGAAAGTCCAAAGTAAAAGCTACTAAGAAGCAAACTCAAAGTCATTTTAGGTTCAGTTTTTCCATGCCAATCATAAATTCTAGACCAAGCTTCTTTAAAACTTTCCTCATCCTTTTGCTTAAAAGTGAAAATCATATCCTCGGGCGACATAGTAGTAGCAACTGAACTAGACATAATAAACTAAAGTAAAGAAATAGAAACAACCAAGGATTCTAATTTTTTTTTGGGTTTTCGATAAAAAGCAATGCAGGTAAAATAAATAAAGTGAAGCAAAACAATAACAAAGTAAAGAATGTGTGTACGAAAAACTCCCCTCGCAGAAGTCTTCTACTTCCTCCCCGGCAACGGTGCCAGAAAAATAGCTGATCTGTTTAATGGGGCCAAGTTGATGGGGGAAAATATAGTTGATGTAGGAGTATCCCCGGCAACGGCGCCAGAAAAACAGCTGATGGCTAGTTGATGAAGGAGATTATTCTTCTTCGTCCCCCAGCAACAGTCCTTGTGCGTGGTGAATGACCAGCCCGTTGGGAACCCCAAGAGGAAGGTATGATGAGTATAGCAGCTGGTTTTCCCTCAGTTAAGAAACCAAGGTTTAATATCGGTCAGGAGAGGAGAGACAAACGACTGAAGGTGATGCTTGCTAGTTTGCGACAGCTGCGGACAATTTATATATGGCGCCTCGTCCAAGCTTTGCTTGCTAGCTGCAACGTGGAACCTGCACACACACAAACAAATACTTTGCTCCCAACTTACGATGAGGTTGTCAATCTCACCGGTTTGCTTGAAACAAAGGTTATGAGTGTATCGAGTGGAAAACAGTAAAAGTATGTGAGTAAAGTAAACAGTGCGAAAAAGTAAACAGGTGATAGCAATATGATGGAAATAGGACTGGGATCCACAGTTCACTAGTGGTGTCTCTCCATCGATAAAATAACACATGCTGGGTAAACAAATTACAGTTGGGCAATTGATAGAATAAAGATAAACGTGATATGTCAAGAAGATCACTATGAGATTTACTCTGGGCATTACAACAAAATACATAGACCGTCATCCAACTGCATCTATGACTAATAATCCACTCCCGGGGATATCAATCCGAACACCCCAATAGTATTAAGTTGCGAACAACAGATAATTGCATTAAGCAAAGTGTGTAATGTAAACAAAGCATATGCCCTTGAGCATATGAATGTTGTTTTCTCCCTTGTAGCAACAGCACATCTACCACCTTAGAGGTTTCTGTCACTCCCCCAGGTGAAATAAAGATATGAACCCACTATCGAGCATAAATACCCCCTCTTGGAGTCACTAGCAACTACTCGGCCAAGATAGCTACTAACAACGGAGAGCATGCAAGATCATAAACAACATAGAGATAACAAAAGATAATATTCAGTACAGCAACTCAATCATAAACACCAATATTCATCGGATCCCAACAAACCAAACATGTAGAATTACATAACGGTGATCTCAATCATGTAGGGCAGCTCATGAGATCTAAACATGAAGCACATGGTGGAGAAGACAACCATCTAGCTACTGCTATGGACCCATAGTCCAAGGTAGACTACTCACTCATCGCTCCGGAGGCAAGCATGGCGATGAAGAAGACCTCCGGTGGCGATTCCCCTCTCCGGTAGGGTGCCGGGAAGAGCTTCTGGACCCTCCCGATCTTCGGGTCGACGGCGGCGGCGGATCGCGATGTGTTCTGGAAAACTGATCGGGTACTTAGGTTTTTTCCGTCAGGGGGTCTTTATAGGCGAAGGGGCGATGTCAGAGGAGGAGCCAGGCGCCCTCACACGGGGCCCGCGCGGCCAGGGGCCTGGCCGCGCCACCCCTGCGTGTGGGGCCCTGGTGGCCCCCCTCCTACTCTCCTTCGGATCTCTGGAAGCTTCCGGGTAAAATAAGACTTCAGGAACTTATTTCGTCCAATTCCGAGAATATTTCCTGTGTATCACTTCTGAAACACAAAAATAGTAGAAAATAGGAAACTGGCACTGTGGCAACTCGTTAATAGGTTAGTTCCAGAAAATGCATAAAAGTGCCACGAAGTGTAACGAAACAATAGGCAAATGGTGTAAAAACAAGCATGGAGCATCAAAAATTATAGATACATTTGAGACGTATCAAGCATCCCCAAGCTTAACTCCTGCTCGTCCTCGAGTAGGTAAGTGATAACAAAGAAATAATTTTTGAGGTGACATGCACCTACACAATCTTGATCATATATGTAAGCATTTGTGAGCTGAGATCATAAGAACTTAAAACATGGGCATGAAGATATAATCATGACAATAAGAAACTTAGCAACCATGTTGTAAACATGTAAATGAACACAAACAAAAGATCAGTAAAATGAAATAATGAAAGTCAAACGTGTGTTCAAATCATAAGGAAAAACATACAAATGGTTTTCAGCTTGTCCTTCAAAGAGAGCAAAACATAAATGCATAGGACACCTTCAAGTTTAAGAGGGCGACTAGATACAAATAATTTAAGAACAAGTGAAACCAACAATATGAATCAATCAATGAACTTTGGGACAATGCATATCACACTAAGAATGACAACTATGCTCTCTTAATGGTGCATAAAGATAGAAGGTGGTGACTCAACATAAAAGTAGAAGAAAGGCCCTTCGCAGAGGGAAGCAGTGATTGCAAGTTTTATAACCTTCAAAAATTATGGTACTTACCGGCTTTGAGCTCTCATTGCCCCCATCATAAGCATCTTGAATGGTTAAAGTTAATGCGAGAACAGTTATGATGCATATGCTTGACAAATCATAAGTTGAAGACCTCGTGCCCCATGAATACGAGTACCCAAACCTCATGCTACTTTACTTAGAGTCCCAAGCAAGGCTCTTGTCATTGTAAGTATATGCATATCATTGAGAACCGCCAATGGGGTACCTCCGTGCCCGATGACATGGAACAAGCCCACACCAAAATGACAGGACAAGCAGACAATGAACACCTCGACATCTCTTTTATTTGCCTTTTGTTTAGCTTTTTATTGTGAGATGCGTCGCCGTATGTTCACCATGGGTATGCTGTAAATTTCCACCATGAATTATACATGGCTTAGATTGGCGGCCCGGCGTTTCCCTAACACATATACAAACTCCATGATCCCCACAAGATTCCCAATTCATTTCACACCGCGGGCATCCATAAACAAAAGATCACGATATGAACTCAAATAAGAAGTGCAATGTTGAAAGCTTGCCCCATGACAGCATGGATGGGCTAGAATCCAACTTACAACTTGCAAGCATAACAACTCAACATAAGAGACCACAATGTCAAATTTTTAAGAACAGGAAAAAGTAAAGTGTGCCTTCCGGTTCGTGAGAGATTTACTGACCGAATTTCGCATAACACTGGTAAGAGTTTAATTTGAAGAGAAAATAAAAGCAAGTCAAATTTACTTGGAATAGCAAATTGCTAGTAGGTATGTATGGTGGAAACTTTGGAAAACTTTGGCTTTTAGGAGTTGGATGCACGAGTAGAGCTCATACTCAGTACAAGGCGAGGGCTAGCAAAGACTGGGAGCGACCAACTAAGAGAGCAATAATGGTCATAATCATGCAAAGCGACAAAGCGACATTAAAAGAAGCATAAGATGGCATCAAAAGTCAAAAACTAAATGATCATAGAGGCTATTGGTGACTTTGTAAGAGTCTAACATGTGTGAGCATGCGCCAAGTCAACCCAAATAAAGCTTCAAGGAGAAGACCAAAATAATGTTTCCATACAATAAAAACAACGCATGATTTTTTCAAAGGCTCATTAAGCAATCTCAGTTATTTGAGACAAGTCATGCTACAGAAAAACCACTAAGCATACCATCAAAAAGACATCAAGCATGACATGAAAAAGCCTAAGCCGCAGTCTACACAAGCTCCTTCTTGTACCACTATTTTGCACAAAGCTTTTTCTCTTTTCCAATACCATTTGAAATTTTTATAAACACCTCTTTTGATGAAAACCAATAAAGATCAGAGGCAAAAATACACCTTGATGAAAAGATATGACAAGGTCTGTACGCAAATCAAGGCGAAAACGAAAACCAAAAGCAGTAGCAGAAAAAGAAGAACGCTCGATTTTTAATAAGAGTGAAAACTAGAGCGTTCTTTGCAAATGAAAATGAGTACATCTCCTCCAAAGGAAATTTGTTGGGATCCAACCATTTATTGCAGCAAACAAACAAACTAAACTAACTAAGAAAACTAAAACAACTGACGCTCCAAGAAAAACACATAGTGCATGAAGCAATAAAAATATAGTGTTTTGAAAGGTGACATGATTTTTACCGATGAAGAAGGGGTGCCTCAGGGGCATCCCCAAGCCTTGACGCTTGTACTTCTTGGATATTTCTTGGGGTGATGCATGGGCATCCCCAAGCTTGAGCTTTTGTCCATTCTTCAACTCATCTCATCATTCTCCAATCCCTACACTTGAAAACTTCCTTCATACAAAACTAAACACAATTCTATTAGCAACATTAGTGTAAGCATAACATATAATCAACCCCTTTTTGCTTCAGGTTTCAACTCAAAACCACCACATATATAGCAAATGCTACTGTAGCAACCTCCCCAAAAGTTCTGTGATCAAATGAACTCAAAAGAAAGCGATAAAGTGGCAAACACAAATATTGGCAGAAATCTGTCAAAACTGAACAGCTGACAAAGGTCGAATTTTTGAGGGATTTTCTGTTACTCAAATCAAAAAGTGTTCAGCTAACAAAAGTTTGGATATAACCTGGGACATATGCACAAGAAATCGGAGGTCCAAAAGATAAACAGAGAATTTATACGAATTTTTACGGTGCAGCACCGAAAACAGTTTCAGGACAGCAACATCCCCAAATCTTTACCTCGCTCAAATTAGAGGCTTCTCTTGGCACAAAAATGAAATAAACAAGATAAGGAGCAGTCATTACAGTAGTAATGACTTCCAAGACTCAAATAAAAGAAAAAGTGCTGAAAAGAAAACATTGGGTTATCTCCCAAGAGTGCTTTTCTTTAACGCATTTGAGCTAGGCGCAGAAAATTGCGAATCAAGTAATGTCAAGTGATGAAGTGCTAGGATCAGCGCGTGCCTTACGTATTCCTTTCTTACCTTTGCTCTTGAATCTAGGAAAGACATGGTTATTGCAAGGTGGAGAGATAAATCTTATATTGCCTTTTCCCACATCGATGACGGCGCCCAGGAGCTTCAGGATGGATCTTCCAAGTGTGATTTGTCCTTTTCCTACACATTCAATAACAAGATAATCAGTAGATATCATTCTTCCTAGGACTTTTGTAAAAACTCCTTTAGCTATTCCAAGGGGAAATATAGTGGCATTGTTAGTAAGAGAAATTCCTTCTCCTCCCTCAGAAAGCTTCCAAAGGCTCAAAGATTCATAAACATCCTTTGGCATGAGACAAAATTCAGACATAATATCACAACGAGCATGAAAAGTTTCACCACTAATGGTGATTTTTTTTGTAGGATACCAACTCGAAGGTTCAGTATTTGTTGGCACATAATCAAAATGCTGGCGCAAAGTATTGTAACAAGAATTCAAACTAGCAGTGCGAGTCTCAAGAGTATCAAGTCTATTAAAAATGCACACAAGAGAGGAATCAAAATAGGTTGGCATGCTATAAATTGTAATCAACTTTTTTATAATATTGAAGGCTTGATCTCCATCACAATGAAGGAAATCTCCTTCAGCAGTAGCATCCAAAGCATATCTATAACGAAGAGAAAGTCCAAAGTAAAAGCTACTAAGAAGCAAACTCAAAGTCATTTTAGGTTCAGTTTTTCCATGCCAATCATAAATTCTAGACCAAGCTTCTTTAAAACTTTCCTCATCCTTTTGCTTAAAAGTGAAAATCATATCCTCGGGCGACATAGTAGTAGCAACTGAACTAGACATAATAAACTAAAGTAAAGAAATAGAAACAACCAAGGATTCTAATTTTTTTTTGGGTTTTCGATAAAAAGCAATGCAGGTAAAATAAATAAAGTGAAGCAAAACAATAACAAAGTAAAGAATGTGTGTACGAAAAACTCCCCTCGCAGAAGTCTTCTACTTCCTCCCCGGCAACGGTGCCAGAAAAATAGCTGATCTGTTTAATGGGGCCAAGTTGATGGGGGAAAATATAGTTGATGTAGGAGTATCCCCGGCAACGGCGCCAGAAAAACAGCTGATGGCTAGTTGATGAAGGAGATTATTCTTCTTCGTCCCCCAGCAACAGTCCTTGTGCGTGGTGAATGACCAGCCCGTTGGGAACCCCAAGAGGAAGGTATGATGAGTATAGCAGCTGGTTTTCCCTCAGTTAAGAAACCAAGGTTTAATATCGGTCAGGAAAGAAGAGACAAACGACTGAAGGTGATGCTTGCTAGTTTGCGACAGCTGCGGACAATTTATATATGGTGCCTCATCCAAGCTTTGCTTGCTAGCTACAACGTGGAACCTGCACACACACAAACAAATACTTTGCTCCCAACTTACGATGAGGTTGTCAATCTCACCGGTTTGCTTGAAACAAAGGTTATGAGTGTATCGAGTGGAAAACAGTAAAAGTATGTGAGTGAAGTAAACAGTGCGAGAAAGTAAACAGGTGATAGCAATATGATGGAAATAGGACTGGGATCCACAGTTCACTAGTGGTGTCTCTCCATAGATAAAATAACACATGCTGGGTAAACAAATTACAGTTGGGCAATTGATAGAATAAAGATAAACGTGATATGTCAAGAAGATCACTATGAGATTTACTCTGGGCATTACAACAAAATACATAGACCGCCATCCAACTGCATCTATGACTAATAATCCACTCCCGGGGATATCAATCCGAACACCCCAGTAGTATTAAGTTGCGAACAACAAATAATTGCATTAAGCAAAGTGTGTAATGTAAACAAAGCATATGCCCTTGAGCATATGAATGTTGTTTTCTCCCTAGTAGCAACAGCACATCTACCACCTTAGAGGTTTCTGTCACTCTCCCAGGTGAAATAGAGACATGAACCCACTATCGAGCATAAATACCCCCTCTTGGAGTCACTAGCAACTACTCGGCCAAGATAGCTACTAACAACGGAGAGCATGCAAGATCATAAACAACATAGAGATAACAAAAGATAATATTCAGTACAGCAACTCAATCATAAACACCAATATTCATCGGATCCCAACAAACCAAACATGTAGAATTACATAACGGTGATCTCAATCATGTAGGGCAGCTCATGAGATCTAAACATGAAGCACATGGTGGAGAAGACAACCATCTAGCTACTGCTATGGACCCATAGTCCAAGGTATACTACTCACTCATCGCTCCGGAGGCAAGCATGGCGATGAAGAAGACCTCCGGTGGCGATTCTCCTCTCCGGCAGGGTGCCGGGAAGAGCTTCTGGACCCTCCCGATCTTCGGGTCGACGGCGGCGGCGGATCGCGATGTGTTCTGGAAAACTGATCGGGTACTTAGGTTTTTTCCGTCAGGGGGTCTTTATAGGCGAAGGGGCGATGTCAGAGGAGGAGCCAGGCGCCCTCACGCGGGGCCCGCGCGGCCAGGGGCCTGGCTGCGCCACCCCTGCGTGTGGGGCCCTGGTGGCCCCCCTCCTACTCTCCTTCGGATCTCTGGAAGCTTCCGGGTAAAATAAGACTTCAGGAACTTGTTTCGTCCAATTCCGAGAATATTTCCTGTGTATCACTTCTGAAACACAAAAACAGCAGAAAACTGGAAACTGGCACTGTGGCAACTCGTTAATAGGTTAGTTCCGGAAAATGCATAAAAGTGCCACGAAGTGTAACGAAACAATAGGCAAATGGTGTAAAAACAAGCATGGAGCATCAAAAATTATAGATACGTTTGCGCCGTATCAAGGGGCTCCCAGGACGATCTGCTTGCACTGCTCGAACGAGGACAACAAGGGGAACCAAGTGGTGGTGGCGCCGTGAACAAATGGTCATCGGAGTGAGCTCCGGTTAGTTTACCCGCGGCGGCGCACGTCGGTGAGACGCGCTAGCTTGATACCGAGCTCTATTGGATGCAAAAAGGGGCTCGGTAGGTGCGTAAACTTACCCAGGTGATGACTCAATGCTCGCAGAGATTGATTGCGGTCAGGGACGAGCTCAATCGGCAAGACACGCGAGGATGGCCGGCGAAAGGGAACGGCAGAAATCCATCGACTGAGCCCACTCCAGATCAATCGCTTCAACAAGGACGCATAAATCGTCGAGGCGGAGCTCTGGAGGTTAACGGCGAGGCTCCGGGTGGTCTCTAGCGACGGTGAGAGATCTCGGCCGGAGCTAGGGTTCCGACGGCGTGCAGAGAGAATGAGGGCGTGTGAATAGATGAAATGGGAAACCTAGGGTTTTCCTGTGGCGGCGTTCCACGTCTTATAGACCTCGGAGGGCGGCAGCGCTGATCTCAACACGGTCGACAACGGGGAGGTTGACAGCGAGGTGCTTCCCTTGATCGGAGGAAGAAGACGATGCCTCCCCGGTGGGTCCTGCCTGTCAGCTCTTACCGAACTGGTAAGTTGGCCCAGGCCGGCTTGTTGGGCTAGCCAAGTGGGCTGCGGTCCACTGGCCGCTTCCTCTCTTTTTTTCTGTTTTAATTCTTTTCTATTTTCTGCTGTGTTGATTTGAGATTCTAATTTGAATTTAAACTAGTCATCAACCCGTGCACCTGCACGGGGCTAGTCATTCTGAAAATTAAGTATTTCACTTTTTATTCACATAAAAGTTGTAGGTAGCATAGAATGCTTTAATGCTCATATAATTAAATTGAAAATATAAAGCTATGACAGACATGTTTCAGTGTGGGAGGATTTTATCTTGTTATTCAAGACAACCGATAAATTTATGGATTAATTATTGAATTGTGCATAATTTTTATAATAGCTTAGGGAAATTCAGATAATTGTAAACTTTAATAAAATAGGTCACACTCAGATTCATATTAGGTTGCACTATCAATGCTTAGCATTGGATGTTGATTTTATTCGACGTTTGTAGTACAACTTTATGTAATATACATACTATTGTTTTTGTACTTAATTACTTTCACATTAATGAATATGTTACTAACCCAAAACACATCCATCTATATGAAATTATGTCAAATATGGCAACATGATTACTAATAAATGCATGAAAGATGAAAAATATAATGTGTTATCCACGAACGCTAAAGTAATTGTATATTAGCCTCAAGGCTAATAGATATAACAATAGTATAGCAAAATACAGAGAACATTTAAATTGCAGCATTTTCTCAATCCACCGAACACATTTTAGCCATGATTGATTAATATGGAAAGGGGAGCATACCTGGCACCATGTTATGTGCTCAGTTCATATAAAAGGGAGGGAGCAAGATGGCGAGTCCATCACGCATAACTTCAATGGACATATAAGATGGCTTAGTGTGGATACTAACTATGCATGTGAAGGACAAAAAGAATGCTTGAAGAAAGCCACATAGATCAGGATGAAACTAAAGAACACTATGGTTAGCAGAACTCATTAGTGGTAAGTGAGAAGATGTTCTTATTTGCAACCAATATTATTGTGTGTTATTTATGTAGAAAACAAAAAAAGATCGTGACACTGATGGAGCGATCTAAGGATGATTAAACATTGTTTTATGCCCAGATTGGTCATTTTCCTTTTTGTTGTGGCATGGCCTCACGAAATTCCATATTTATCTTCTATATATTTTGTGCCATATGTTTGAATATGCTCAAGATTATTAGACTGCAAACTCAATACAACCTCCATTCCAAGACTTATGACTTATTTTTTTAAGAAAGTCAAGCTATGTCAAGTTTGACTAAGCTTTTATCAAAAATCATTAACATATTAAATTAATACCAATAGATAGATAGTGAAATATATTATCATGTGGTATCTACAAAATATCATAGTTGTTGATAGATTCTTCTAAAAGTTTGGTCAAACTTTACTTAGTTTTACTTTTTTTTTAAAAAATAAGCCTTAAGCCTTAGAATGGAGGTAGTAGTAGTTTATGTTCATAGGATTAGGGAAAACATGGTCCTTAAACAATGCAGCATGAGCGCTGACCAGTTTTAACAGTCCAAATGCGATGACTTATTTATTGCTACCAATTTAGATTGCCTAAATTTGATGATTTGTATAATATGACCAATAGGGAAAATGGTGTGCAGACCTTAGTAACTGCCATCGATCTTAAAAACTAAGGTATCCATATTGTCATCAAACTTGAGCCATTGAGCTCTTAAATTGCCCACCAGGTGGAATGAGGGCATTTCATTATCAGTCAAAGTTGACAAAATTAATGGAAGAACTCCACATACTTACAAACACTACTCTTGAAGGTAATGCATTTGCAACTAAGGCTTCATGGGTTTGTATAAGAAGTATCTGCAACACGGCATATACAAAACCCAATAATAATTAATAATATTGCTACCAAGTATGGATTTAATCACCACATATAGATTTACGTACAATTCTTAAATGAGTCACTAAAAAATTTACATAGTAGAATTATGCAGCTAAAATTCAGTAAAAAGTATAGAACTAGAGGAATTTTACAATACCCGGTACTCCATTAGAAGGACAGGAGTACCAAGCACATCTAGCCATCCATTTGGCAGGGTATTTTTGACCTTTTCTGTTACCCTGGTTCATCATACCCCGACGTCTCTCCTCCAGATCGAGCGCATCGCAGATTTCATTGTGATCAAAAGCAGATCCTCCCCATCGTTGCCCGAACCCAACTATCAAAGCGTCTGGTGTCACCGATCTCAGCCAATCTTGCTCTATGCTTCAGACGGTGAATAAAATGCCAATTCTTTCTCACCCAGATCTAATTAAAATGATTGGATTTTGATATTGTACCTCATCCCTGAGAATTAAGTTGATTTTGTGAGGTTCTAGTTCATTGTACTACTATGGCATGGTTCGGTCATCTATAGTGGATTGGATTCAGGTATTGGCTGCGATGGATTAGAAAATAAGTTTGGCGATGGAGGTGCAGATCTCGGCCGTGGGGCTTGCTAAGCTCATCCTGCGATGAACGTCCTTACTGGCCGTGTCATGTCGCCGGCGACTGCGAGCAGGATTATAATTTTTCAGACTCTGGATACTTTGTTGTATGTTCCTGGAAGGCTACGAGAAAAAAAAACGTAGTCAGGAGAAGTATTATAACTAGATTGCTGATTACGATTTTGTCCCTTGGATCAAGGTACTCCATGTCTTTCTGAGTTAGTACTCCATAGGATTAGTGGCGGAGTACCAAAACAATGTGGCCATTCGATCAATGGAAATGAACGGCCTATATTAATTTCAGGGTACCGTAAAACTCCTCAAGAACTAACCTGGGAAATATATATACCATTACATACAATACTTTCCTATATAGGCTGGTGATTCCCCTTTAAAGAAAAACTTTGAAAATTCAAAAAAAATCTTTGCTAGATAAATACAGAGAGCCTAATGCTTGAAGAAGATGATATTATTGCACCATGCTACAATTATATTAAAGCAAGCTGAAGCATGAACTTAACACACTCGTGTTTGTGCAACTTCTGCACTATGGTCTTTATCTCCTTTCCCTCGCGGCAAGAATAATCCAGTCATGTAGTTCAGCTGTATAGCATGAATGACAAAACAAATTGAGTAAAAGTGAAGGGCATATTAACTAATGGACATTTATCTGTAGCTGTTTCTATGGGAACTTGTGTGTAATCGCTGCTCGCCAGAAAAGAAAAAAATGAAATAAAAAAATTAGAACGCACTGGTTTATTAGTATTTAGGTGTAATCATTGCTAAAAAATGAAATCGCTGATGTTCAGAAGAATAATATAAACTGCAGAATAATTAAATTAAAAGGGTGAAGGAAAGAGGTCATGTGGAGGAATTGGGTAAGGATTGTATATGTTACTCTGCAGAGGCAGCATCACGATGGAGACAACACGATCATAGGGGTGGAATTGGGAGAATACACAGGCAAAGCAAGGTGATGGTGAGATAGAAGAAGTTAGAAAAGCCTAGCCTAAGGTGCAGATCAAAATATTGCATTCTAGGTAGCATGAATTAGCATCGGTAACACCTTACTGCTACCATCATCGTGAATCATCACCATATTCTTTGTTGCTTCTGCTGCCGCGTCAATCACCTGAAATTGGAGCGAGAAGAACCTGCGTCAAGGCATCCTCAGGACAGAGAAGTTTGGAGCAATGTTCCCGTGACGACGTGTAGACAGTATGCAGGCGGAAGCTTGCTGCCAGGGCATTGACGATCACCAAGGGAAGGTGTCCTTGAAGTGCAGGCGGCGGCAGAGCGGTGATATTTGGGATCATCGAGGAAGGTTTAGGTCATGGGACAGAGAGAAAGATTTTTTTTGCCAATGATACGCAGCCTGGTGGAGTCCGTGCGTGCGACAACTCAATTAATCTAACAGCTAGGGACAATCAATAGAAGATCGCACGGACAGTTTTCTTTACCTCGTGAGAGTTAACGTGGAGGCTCGTACGGTGCCTCCAATTAGTAAATATAAGATTCTTTTGTAGGAATTTCATCTAAAATCAACCTAACATTTCATATAGAGTAATATGTTGTATTCAGCTGATTTTTAGGTGCATTGTACATAATTAAAGTTTTGGTATTTCTGATTTAGTTGGGAATCTTTATCAGAGATGAATTCAGACACTAACATTTGAGTGTTTAAAACTTTTAATCAAGTCTTGAACAACTCCTTGTGATATGTATAAGCATTAATGCTCTCATTGCCGATGAAGAGGTTAGTGAGAGTATCTCAAGCTTCCTTGGCGGAGGTGATGTTGCGGACGAATGCCTTGTCCTTCTCGGTCATAGCCATGTGGATGAGATGTAAAGCGGAGGCATTGAGTTGCTTGTCGATTTGCTCCCAAGGTAGCAAGCTATTCAAGTCCTTGGAAGTTGGATGAAAACCCTGCTCAATGATCCTCCAAAGCTCAATAGACACAAAGTTTATGTGAGAGCGCATGTTATCTTGCCAATTGGCAAAGCTAGAAGCATCAACTGGTGGCGGTGGGCCGCATGAAGCAAGGTGTGGCATTTGGAGGTGTCTCCCAAAGACATAGCTCGTAGGATGTGGAACTTCCGTGCTATGTCCCCGAGAGGTGTCATCTTTCTTGGGAGGGTTCTTGTTGCTCTCATCCCCAACCTTGTCCGGATCATCCTCGTTTAAGGATGGCTTATCCTTATCCGATGTTTCAACGGAGTTGGTGGAGTGGTACTAGATGTCCCACTAGTGAGCGCATCGAGTTGAATCTTTTGACTTTCTATGGCACCCATCATGGCTTCCATTCGAGCCATAAGGTGATTAAGATCCGCCTTAGTGGCGGGGTCCTCGTCGCCCATTACCTCTTAGGCGGTTAAGCCCAATCAAAGAGCACTAGGCTCTGATACCAATTGAAAGGATCTAAGGGGCGACTAGAGGGGGTGAATAGGTGCTACATAATTTTTTTTACCTTTTTCAATTTTAAGGCTTGACACAATGTAAATTCACTAGATGTGCAACTAGGTGAATTTCCTAAGTGACAAGCAAGCAAGTAAACAAGTAAGCAAGTAAGCAAGTAAGCGAGTAAGGGTAAGAAGTAACCGAGGAGCGGAGACCGGAGACACAAGGATGCATTCCCGTAGTTCCTTCCTTTTGAGGGGAAGTACGTCTACGTTGGAAAGGTGTGGTGACACAGAGTCGACCAATGCCACGGAGGCTCACCTTGTTCTCCGGTGAGCAAGCCACGGAGGCTAGCTCGTTCCACTAAGCGGTGGTATCGGGGGTCGAATCCCTTACACGGAGATTGGGGCACACATCCACAACTGAATAGGAGGCTCCCAAGAAAGCCAGGGAGGCTAGAAACCACAAAGACAAGAGTAATCACGAATTACACCACCTAGTGTTTCTAAGGAACCACTAGGAATGAATCCCTCAAGCAAATGGAGGGGGAAAAAGAAATTCCTTCGGTGGAGATGTAGATCGGGACCTCCTCCTTCGATCCTCCAAAGATCTGAGACTTTGGGTGGTTGAAGGTGGAGATCTAGCAATGAGGTTGGCTCCAAATAGTGTCTTGTTCTTGATGAGGACGAGCAAGCTGGAGAAGATGAGGGGGAGGGGTATAAATACGCCTCCCCGAAATGTATCCGTTGCAGCTGCCAGGGCCGGATTATCCGGGTCAAGTTAGGGCCGGATTATCCGGCCCACTTCTGGAAATATCCGGCCTTAAATCTGAGTGACGCGCGCCTCGCCGTCTTCTGGTCCTTAGCCGATTTTAGGGGTGACCGGAATATCCGGCCCAGTTTTGAAATATCCGGCCAAAATATCCGCCCTTGAATCTAAGTGACGCGCGCTCTGGTCCTTAGCCGATTTCAGGGGTGGTCAAAATATCCGGCCCAGAACTGAAATGTCCGGCCAAATATCCGGTCTTAAATCTGGGTGACGCGCACTTTGCCAACTTCTGGTCCTTAGCCGTTTTCAGGGGTGGCCGGATTATCCGGCCCAGAACTGAAATATCCAGCCAAATATCCGGCCTTAAATCTGGGTGACACGCACTTTGCCAACTTCTGGTCCTTAGCCGTTTTCAGGGGTGGCCGGATTATCCGGCCCAGAACTGAAATATCCGGTCCAAATATCCAGCCTCATTTCTGCACAAAAACATTGTTAAATTATCCTGGTGTTGTCAACTAACACACAAAACTAGGGAGGGCTAGAAAATGCCCTAACAGTAACGACGTACACCGCCGCCGCCGCCGAGACCGTGTGGTCAAGGGTTTTCACCCAGAGCCATAGCACAGGAAGGATGACCACAACGACGCCCCCAAGAGGGTTACGACACCCGCAGGCATTGCTGTAACATCCCAGAACATAGGACAACTCCGGGGTAGTTTAGAGGGCTTTTGTGCATTGCATCTGAAATTATAGGATTTTTTCGCGCTTTTATCACTAAAACCTAAGAGTGATCGAATCTCTCTTCGAAGGGGGATGGTGAACTCTCGAAGTGCGAAAGATTTGGACATGATCTCTTTTGATCTATTGTTGTGGGGAGGTGATGAATTAGATAACTAAAACCCTAGTTATAAGCTTTGGAACTTAAACTAGGATTTGAATCAAGTTTGAATTTGAATCTGGAATGGTTAAATTAAAATTGAAAGACACATTTAGAAAGGATAAATATTAATAAAGAAAGAATATTTAGAAACATAAACATCAATAAAGAGAGAGAAAACTTGAACTTTATTGATCATCAACACATATTACATTGTCTTTACATAATTCAAGAATAAAAGAATAATTAGAAATTGGGATGAATAAAAGAATATTACAACAGGGAATAGAAAGATTACAAGTACAAATTCTAAAAAGAAAACTACATGTCTTCTTTCTTTCTTCCTTTCCTTTCTTCTTTTCTTTTCTTGGCACCTGCAACCAAAGTAGAAACAGCAAAATTCGCCAGAATGGTAATTACCAAGAGGCAGTCAAGAAAAACTATGCCACTGTAGATAATCATCAGGAAGTTGAGCTTATCACCAAGCTCCCGAGTGAAAATATCTCAAGATAGTCGAGATGGGCAAGCCAACCCACAGCAGCACACTCACCAAATGCATGCACCAAGGTGTCAAGCCCCCAGGTAACAAAGGCCAGTATAAAAGCATCACAGAGGGTGAAATTGCTCGGCCAAGAACACAGCCGACCAAGAACAACACCACCACACCACCAACATCACCACACCAAGAACACCACCACAGTCAAGATCACCTCATCATCACTGAATCACCACCACACAATCAACCCTGCTCATGTGTTGAGCAACAGGGAAGATTCACACCCCAGCACACCATCAAAACAAACCATCCATCAAAGCCAAAGACCAACATGGTCACATAGGTCAACTAGGAACTAGGATAAGCTGCTAGGAGGAGCAGGCTTGCCACAAGAGGCAGGAAATCAGAATTATTCTAGAAGAACAAGCTACTCTTCAGTAGTAGGTTATTGTTAAACCACAGCACACATAAGTGTTGGGAGAAATCTCACAAGTTATTCTCCCAGGTAGACTGCACAGAGCACAGCCACACATGAATCAAGCAAAGCTTGATGTTAAAAGAGCTTTGGTCATCATTTGGATATCCAGGAGGCCATGACCTTGAATACAAGGCCATCCACAGCACCTACACCCTAACACATAATCTTACCTGGGAATTTCTCAAAGGAAATACTCACAGAAATAAGAGCAAGGCCAGGAGTGGCACGTGGGTTGCCTAGCTAACAAGACTCAGGCCTAAACCTAGAAAACCATTAGCTTTGTCAATAGAAATTGATTAAGTTTAAATAAGCATCTGGGAAAAGTGGACAAGGACACTTTTAATCAATTAAGCCACCAGCAGACCACCACAGAGGGTGATCCACTCTTAAGAACACTTAATTAAGCAGCCAACACCCACAGTAACTGTGCACACCTCAAGGAGGTATCACAGTGAAGCAGTTAGCCAGAAGCTACTGCAAGAGCCACAACAGCAGTCATGGAATATAACATCACAGCTAGGAATAACCAAGCTCAACAGAACAAGTTTGCATCACTAGATCAGCACAACAAAGGCACTGCAAGAAAGTGCAGTGAGACGGTTGACAGCACAGCTCAATTAACAGCAACATTCAGAGATAACTAACACATAGTTATCCATGCACTTGATAAGATTAATCAAGACCAGCCACTAGCAAGCTCTTAGCTAATCAAGCAACAGCGGTAACTGAATGATTAAACAGTAAAAGATCACCATAGCATTCAGTTAACTGAAACCAGCTAGCTTCAGTTAATAGTGTTAACTGAAGCTGTGACTGAAACTAACAGTGGCAGCTAACACAAGCATGTTCAAGCTTTAACAGCAAGCTTAATGGACAAGGAGTGATCACAGAGCCTATAGTCACACATCACAGCTAGCTTAATTTTCACAGCAAAAGAGCAAGCTTGGGGAGGAACCCCTGTGCATCTGAGAGAGAGAGAGAGAGAGCATGGCCAGAGCAAGCTCCAGGTGAGCATGGCCAGAGCAAGCTCCAGGTGAGCATGGCCAGAGCAAGCTCCAGGTGGGCATGGCCAGAGCAAGCTCCAGGAGAGCAGAGCAAGCTCCAGGAGAGCACAGAGCAAGTTCTAGGAGGGCACAGCGAAGAATAGAGGAGGGGAAACACTTACTCGACGCCCAGGAGATACCACCGTGGCATGGCGAGGCAGTGCCTGCGCGGCCACGATGGCATCAAGCCAGGGGAAGACGCCGATGACATGTCGGCGAGTTACCTAACTCGCCAAGCACTAGATCTCGCCGAGGAGAAGACCAAGCAACTCGAGATCAAGCTCGAGGTTGCCATGGCTGAGATCCAGAGCGTCGGAGGCGAAGGAAACGAGAGCGCCCCGGCGGTAATCGACAAGATCTCACGGACAGGCGGGAGCGCCATCGCCTGATCTATCGATTGGTACCCATCCCAGTGGCGGACTCCGGCGGAGCTCGTCAGAATCGAGCGCGGCGGCGGCGAGGCGACAGAGTCGCCAGAGCTCAGGCGAGAGAGGAGGAAGAGCAAGCGAGAGGGTGCGACCGGTCGGTCTGGCCGAGGCTACCTGGTCGGGTTCGACCAGGTAGGCCGCCAGGTGGGCCAGGTCTGGCAGGAGAGAGAGAGGAGATTTTAACCAGATTTTAAAACAGAAAATTGAATAGAAATAAAGGGTTTTTTAGAAAAACCTTTTAACACCCAATTAAAGGCAGAAAAATAAAATTGATTTTGCAAAAAATAACTTTAAATGATTTTTGACCTTTTAATCACATAAATAGTGATTTTGTGAATAAGAGAGGATTTATTCATAATTGAATTATGGGGTTTTCTTTAAAAGGAAAACCCCTCTGGAAATGATAAAAATGAAAAAGATAAAAGGACAATAACATCCTTGAAATAAAATAAAGTAAATCCATTCAAGAATTTATCCTTAGCATTCTTGAATGAATTTCACATAATATATACTCTGGTAAATTCATAACTAGGGTATATACACTTTTAATAAATCACCCTATAAAAATAGACAGGAAAGAGAACTTTAAAAGACTTTTTCTATAGTTGTGAGATATCTAAGAAAAACCTAATTAGAATAGAACTCATTATCAAAATTGAACTCCATTCCAGAATATTGAAGAATATTCTTGAATGAAGTAATTGATAACATATACTTCTTAAAATCATAAAAGGAGTATATAAATTCTAGGATAAGAATAAAACACTTCTGGGGGTATAAAGGGAACACACACACCTTAAAGGCATGCATTATTTGAATCTTTAACCATTGCCCTTATCGGACAATGAAGCTGTTTTCTAGAACCCGAGGTCCCGGGTCACTTCAACAAATCCAACTGCACTACCTTGCAGTTTGCAGGCAAGTTCACTCTTGCTCATATCTCTTGTTTATCTTTAACAAAGTACTTGCAAATATACCAGTGGTATTATTATTATGATTGCATTTAAAAGCAAAGGTTCTGCTTCTCTTGAATGAATATGACTAGTGGTTAGCAACCATGGTGGTTGTCGACCTAGGAAGGTGGGCAGTGGGACCATGGTAAGAGTATGGTGGAGGTCCCACTGTAACTGGAATGTTCACCTAGGATTAATAACCAATGTCGCCAGTGATTCTTGTGCTGTAAAATACGGTCAACCATAGGGTCTAGAATGGGACGGAAGAGTCAGCTTCTTTTCCCTCTTGCATATCAATAGACGCGCCATTCCGTAGCAGTTATCTCCCTGCGAGGAGCTTCGGGAGGGTGGAATCCCCGTCAAGATTCCACGATCCTGGCGGTCTATGATGGATTGCGGCAACGATGGGGGTAGAGTACCGAGGCCGGTGTTACCACAGGGCGTAACCAAACCGGTGGGGGTAACTCATTGTCAGGAAGGACAAGTATGCCGAGGTCGGCAACTACCAAAGTGTAGATCGGCGAGGGTAGCGAACCGAAGTTGGAGCCGCAAAAGGGTGGGTATGCAAGGTCACGGGAAGGAACAGTGATTGGCTTAGATCAACGGCTGGGCCACATACCAAGGAAGTATGGACGAGAAAGTACGTCCGGTCGTGCGGCAAACTGTTGATGTCCTATGGATACAAGTGACCACCTCTGCAGAGTGTACAAAAAGTATCAAGATACTCCCTGTTCTCGGAAGGAGCTACGAACACGGCAGGAAAGGAGCCCATCGAAGCTCTAATCAACCTGTGAAGACTGGCGGACATAGCTCTTTGAATAAAATCAATCTTTGAAGAAATGATTATAAAAACTGCATTTGGCCTAAGACTTTCTAGTCTATGGTCGTAGCTAGTGCATCAAACACCTCTATGCTATTAAATGAACTTGCTGGGTAACGCTCGTTACTCACCCCACTCCCTTTTAACCCTTGCTTAGACTCGGAGGGCTAGTTTGAAGAGACCGAAGGAAGCCCGGAGGTCTACTACGAAGAACCGGATCTAATAGGAGGAGTCAAAGGCATCGACTACACCATCTCCTATGGTCCCGACGAAGGACTCGAGGAGGAGACCGACAACTAGAGTCGTAGGATAGAAGCTTTGGTCGCATCGAACACCTAGAATAAAGCGACTAGAGGTGAGCATCATGTTTAGTTTACTACTTTCATTTGTAGGTAAGGTTTGTAGTATCAACTTAGAACCATCTAGTGTTCCTCTTTGGACCGAGGAGGAACTGGAGTCCTTTGTAACATTATAGCTTGTAATATTCAGTGCTTGAATAAAGACCGCTATGTTTCTGTTGTACCACTTTGAGGGATGTAATATTTGTGAATTGGTACTTCACGAGTGTTATGTCAACGACTTGTATACTACAACATGTTGTGGTATGCTGGGTCACCACAGTTGGTATCAGAGCAAAAGCTTTGACCTTAGGTTGGATGCCTAGTTAATGGGAACGACCTGTAGGAGTCAAATAGGAATAGTAAAGAGTTCTCTAAAATTGTCATGACGTTATTCACTTGAGAATAACAAGGTCATACTTTTTAGTGTTACAATTCTTTATTGTTACTATTATGATGCATCATGTACTAATTTTTATCTTTTATACTGCCAGGATGGCACGCACAAATCCATCAAGGACCGTGCAAGTCCGAGACGTGACTCTGGACGACTATGACGGGAACTTATCCGATATTTTATGAGGCATCTTGCTAGAAACCCGTATTCCAGTCAAGAAGTTTGCTTATTATGAGGGTAGAGTCTTTCAGAAGTATAAGGTAGGGATCATGCTTCCTGCCAAATTGGGCATGAGCGTGATCATGCCAGCTCGAGAGGCACGCATAGTTAGTGTAGCTTACAAGATAGTCGTGATGAAGGCCATAACTGATATCCGTGAGCACAAAATGGAGAAGTTATTAGGTACTAAGTTCATGCACATCCCACACGACGAGGAAGGAGAAGATCCTTGTCGGTATAGTTACAAGTTTGCAAAGAGACACCCACATGCCGCAGCAGAGCACATGGACAGGTGTAAGCATCTGCTCAGCGTGTTCTACCACGTTCACGGAGCACTAGTGGGAGAGATACAGAGTCTAGTGGATGAGATCACTGAGTCGACACCTACTCCGTGGTGTACGGGGGAGACTTCTGGACCACCGAGGGCACCTACTCTAGTCTTTTCGACTAGAGATTTTATTAACTTAGATGAGGAAGACGATCCCGAGGAGCGGGAGTTCGAGCCCGAGGCCGAACCGGACATGACACCAGCACACTTTTCACACGGCTCAACTGGAGCCGGATATGAGGCAGGTTTGGAGTCTTGGGGAATGCCTCATAATGATAGTCTTGTGGGAAACTCCATGGGTTGGCGTTTCGGTGAGTATATGGGGACGGCCGGAGATTCGATTCCGTGTGATTCAGAGCATGAGGTCACGAGTCAGTTCCGGGTTGTTCACCGCACCGGAGACGTGGCGGGAAAGCCCATATAGATAGAGTCGGATGCGGAGGAGGAGCTACCTACTCACATGGAGTGTGGAGAATGCTCAAGGCCTAAGATGGAAAGGGGTACCACCGATGTTGTTTACCCATCGTTGAGCAGTTATCTGGGGATGACTGACTTCAACTTAGGTACTACACCCGATTATGACTTTTTCCCTGCGGAGTCATCTTATGCCCCTGCTTCACTGAGGAGGACATCAAGAGCTATCAGTTGGACACCGGGGATGTATCGGGAGTGTGACTACCCGTAGAGGACCAACACAGATATGGAGGCGACATGTTTTGTGACATATGTACCATATGTGTACTATGTAGTATTTGCTTTCGCAGTTTGAATAAGTGAGTGTAGTTACTCATAGGATAATAAGTTATGTAACACTATGTTCTTTTTACCCATGTATATACATGGTATATGTTTGGTGTGAATTGGCTATGTTTTATTTGGATTTTTATCGTGTGACTAACACTGTGCATAAAGTTGAGCTCAGAAGCATGAGCATGGTGTAACTATGAGTTTCGCTTAATGTAACAGGGTTAGGGGGATAGAATGGTGATGGTAGTTGGTGAAGAATCTGAACAACAGAGGATGGAGACTGAAGCCAAGGCTAAGGAGGCAGCAGATGCAGCAGCAAGGGAACCATTACCACCACCACCATTCCTTACGCAGCAGGATTTTGCTCAGTACATGAGGACTGCAGATGAAAGGCAGCGTATGCTTATTGAATGTCAGATAAAGATGGTGCAGGATGTGATGGACCGTAATCGTGAAGTTCAGAATGATGGAGTACATGGAGTCTCATTGGCGGATTTCTTAAATACAAGACCACTTCCTTTTGCATCAGCACCGGAGCCAATGGACGCAGAAGACTGGTTATTGGACACCGAGAGGAAGCTCAACACAGTAAGTTGCAATGACAGTGAGAAGCTTAGGTATGCCACACATCTGTTATGTGGACCCGCAGCAGCATGGTGGGACAATATTGTGGCTATACATCCTCCAGGAAGGGTATTCACCTGGGAGGAATTCAAGAAGAAGTTCAGAGAATCAAACGTGCCGGAGAGTATCATGGAATTGAAGAGAAGAGAATTTGAGAATCTTGTGCAGAATGACAAGCCTATTATGAAGTATGTCAGGGAGTTTTCTCTTCTATCTCGTTATGCGTCTGAGGACGTGAATACTGATGACAAGCGGAAGAAACGATTTATGAGAGGACTGCACCCAGGTGCAAGGATACAATTGAGGATGTTAAAGGCAGCAGATTTTCAGGAGCTTGTCGACGTAGCCATCACCATGGAAGATGATTTCAAGCAAGTCCTAGAAGATAGGAGGAAGAAGGCCAGGATTGAACCCAGGAGGTATTCAGATACCAAGCCAACTCCTAATATCAAGTTCAAACCAAAGTACCGGTCTGGAGGGAATGTTACACCTCGTGGCACTACAAGTGGGAACAATGATATCGTTTGCCGTGGTTGTGGAGTGCGAGGGCACATAGAGAAAGATTGCCGACAACCCAGAATCATCTGTTTTGGGTGCAAGAAGGGGGGACATATGATAAATGACTGTCCTGAAAGGGGCCAGACTGGAGGCCGAGGTACAGGAGGAGGATCACACCGGGGTGGAGGTTTTAGAGGCGGTAAAAGTAAGAGGCCAACTTATGGGAAGTTGAATTACACTAACCTCGAGGAAGTGAATCAGTCCGACAAGACCGTGATAGGTACGCTTCAGATCCTATCTCATCCCGGCAAAGTACTTTTTGATACTAGTGCTACTACCTCATTCATTTCGCAAGAGTTTGTTGATCTTTATGGAATTCCTTGCAATAAGCTTGAGTGCCCCATTACTATTTTATCTTAGGGGGGAACGATCTTAGTCACTCACCTCAGGCAAGAGCCGGTCATTATGATCCATGATTGTGTTTATCTAGCAGATCTTTTTCTCATCCCTATGAAGGATATGGCTGTAATCCTTGGAATGGATTGGTTAGAGGAGAATGGAGCTCAGATTGATTGCAGAGAGAAAATTGTGTCACTTAGGATCCCAGGAGGAGGAAGGATAGTGTATCAGGGTGACCGACATGCACATATTGAAGTTCAACTACAACTCAACGCTCTAAAGGAATCAAGACTTGAAGATATTCTAGTGGTTAATGAATTCCAAGATGTGTTTCCACAGGAACTACCAGGAATGCCACCAGATAGGGAAATTGAGTTTACCATTGACTTAATTCCAGGCACCGCACCAATAGCTCAGGCACCATATAAGATGGGACCCAAAGAGTTAGTGGAGTTTAAAGAACAGCTGGATGAACTAGAGCAGAAAGGCTTCATTCAAGAAAGTATTTCGCCTTGGGGAACACCAGTGATCTTTGTTGATAAGTGGGATGGAGGACGTAGAATGTGCGGAGACTACAGAAACCTCAATAATGTCACAATCAAGAACAAATATCCTTTGCCAAGAATCCAAGACCTATTTGATCAAGTCAGAGGAGCCGGAGTATTCTCAGAGATAGATCTTCGATCAGGGTACCACCAGATTAAGATCAAGAAGGAGGACATTCCAAAAATAGCTTTTGTGTCTAGGTACGGACATCATGAGTATTTAGTTGTACCTTTTGGATTGACAAATGCACCAGCGATCTTCATGAACCTCATGAACAAGATCTTTATGCCCTACTTGGACAAATTTGTGATAGTATTCATAGATGATATTTTGATCTACTCCAAGGACAAGGAAGAACATGCCAAGCACTTGAGGATTGCTTTACAGATTCTACGAGAGCATCAGTTGTATGCCAAGTTCAGTAAGTGTGAATTCTGGCTAGACCAAGTAGAGTTCCTTGGACACGTAATTAGTAAAGAAGGTATAGCAGTAAATCCAAGCAAGGTAGCATCTATTTTGGAATGGGAGTCACCGAAGAATGTCAAACAGATTAGAGGATTTTTGGGAATGGCAGGATACTACCGAAGGTTTATAGAAGGGTTCTCCAAGATTGCAGGACCAATGACCAAGTTACTCCGGAAGAATACACCATTTGTTTGGTCAGATGAATGTGAGGCAAGTTTTCAAACACTCAAAGAGAAGTTAACCACAGCACCTGTGTTAGCCGTACCAGAAACCGGCAAGGATTACACAGTGTATTGTGATGCATCCAAGAACGGACTTGGGTGTGTTTTGATGCAAGATAGAAAGGTAATAGTATATGGATTGAGGCAATTACGACCACATGAAGTTAATTATCCAACACATGATCTGGAACTAGCAGCCGTAGTGTTTGCACTAAAAGGATGAAGGCATTTTCTTTATGAAGCCAAGTGTGAACTTTATACAGATCACAAAAGTCTCAGATACTACCGAAGGTTTATAGAAGGGTTCTCCAAGATTGCAGGACCAATGACCAAGTTACTCCGGAAGAATACACCATTTGTTTGGTCAGATGAATGTGAGGCAAGTTTTCAAACACTCAAAGAGAAGTTAACCACAGCACCTGTGTTAGCCGTACCAGAAACCGGCAAGGATTACACAGTGTATTGTGATGCATCCAAGAACAGACTTGGGTGTGTTTTGATGCAAGATAGAAAGGTAATAGTATATGGATCGAGGCAATTACGACCACATGAAGTTAATTATCCAACACATGATCTGGAACTAGCAGCCGTAGTGTTTGCACTAAAAGGATGGAGGCATTTTCTTTATGAAGCCAAGTGTGAACTTTATACAGATCACAAAAGTCTCAAATACTTCTTCACTCAGAAGGAATTGAAAATGAGGCAACGAAGATGGTTAGAATTGATCAAGGATTATGATTTGACCATCAACTATACACCGGGGAAGGCCAATGTGGTAGCCGACGCCTTAAGCAGAAAGAGTACAGACACTCAACTGATGAACCGAGAACTTCCCAAGGAATTACTTATGGATTTGGAAAGGTTAGAGATCCAATGTCTTGAAGTACAATCCCTAGGTAGTTTGTCTACCGAGAAGGTGATGGAAGAACGACATAGTGATTTGAAGTACACGATAATTCGAAGGCAAGATGAAGATGCATTTATTGCCGAAGAAATCCGCGGGATTGAGGAAGGTAGACCATCAGAGTTCCGCTTAGGTGATTTCAATTCACTTTGGTTTCATGACCGAATATGTGTGCCGGACATACCGGAAATCAAGAAATTGATACTCAAGGAGGCACACGAAACACCATATACAATACATTCGGGGAGCACCAAGATGTACATGGATCTTAAGGAACTATTCTGGTGGAATAATATGAAGCGATAGATAGCTAAGTTCGTATCTGAATGTCATACCTGTCAGAGAGTGAAAGCAGAACATCAGAGTCCTGCTGGACTTATGCAACCTTTGAGTATTCTCGAGTGGAAGTGGGAAGAGATTGGAATGGACTTTATCATAGGATCACCACTGACACCGAAGAAGAAGGACATGATCTGGGTAATAGTCGACCGACTGACTAAAAGTGCACATTTCTTAGCTGTCAATCAGAAAGATTCCCGAGAGAAGTTAATAAATCTGTATGTTCAAGAGATAGTAAGCAAGCATGGAGTACCCAAGACAATAGTACCGAATCGAGGAACCGTATTCACTTCAGCTTTTTGGACGCAATTACATGAAGCTTTAGGATCCAAACTGGACTTTAGTACTGCTTACCATCCACAGACGGGAGGCCAAACTGAAAGGACCAATCAGATTTTGGAGGATATGCTCCGAGCATGTGCTTTAGACTTTGGAGGATCATGGGAAGAACACTTACCACTGGCAGAGTTCTCTTATAACAATAGCTACCAAAGCAGTATCCAAATGGCACCATTTGAAGCACTCTACAGAAGGAAGTGCCGATCACCTATTTGCTGGTATGAACCAGGAGCCAGTAAGGAGTTTCATCCAGACTACATCAAGGAGAAACAACATGTGATTGATATTATTCGAGACTGATTAAAGATTGCTCAAAGTCGACGGAAAAGCTATGCAGATTCCAAGAGAAGGATATGGGAACCACAAGTTGGGGACATGGTTTATCTAAGGGTTAGCCCCATGAAGGGGGTACATCGTTTTGGAGTCAAGGGAAAACTTAGCCCAAGATATACTGGACCATTCAAGATTCTGAGTCAGAGTCGAGGAGTAGCCTTTGAGTTAGAACTGCCAAAGGAACTATCTAAAGTCCATAATGTGTTTCATGCTTCTCAACTTTGCAAGTGTACGAAGACACCGGAAGAAACTATATCCTACAATGAGATTGAATTGCAGGCTGATTTGACTTATGTTGAAGAACCATCAAAGATTCTGGCAGAAAATTGGAAACAACTCCGTAATAGAGCCATCAAGTATTGCAAAGTACAATGGAAACATCACCCGGAAAGAGAAGCTACATGGGAAAAGGAAGAGGATCTAAGGACAACCTATCCAGATTTCATCAGGTACATCTTACCCCAAACTTCGGGACGAAGTTTTTATTAAGGGGGGAAGTCTGTAACATCCCAGAACGTAGGACAACTCCAGGGTAGTTTAGAGGGCTTTTGTGCATTGCATCTGAAATTACGGGATTTTTTCACGCTTTTATCACTAAAACCTAAGACTGATCGAATCTCTCTTCGAGGGGGGATGGTGAACTCTCGAAGTGCGAAAGATTTGGACATGATCTCTTTTGATCTATTGTTGTGGGGAGGTGATGAATTAGATAACTAAAACCCTAGTTATAAGCTTTGGAACTTAAACTGGGATTTGAATCAAGTTTGAATTTGAATCTGGAATGGTTAAATTAAAATTGAAAGACACATTTAGAAAGGATAAATATTAATAAAGAAAGAATATTTAGAAATATAGACATCAATAAAGAGAGCGAGAGAAAACTTGAACTTTATTGATCATCAACACATATTACATTGTCTTTACATAATTCAAGAATAAAAGAATAATTACAAATTGGGATGAATAAAAGAATATTACAACAGGGAATAGAAAGATTACAAGTACAAATTCTAAAAAGAAAACTACAAGTCTTCTTTCTTTCTTCCTTTCCTTTCTTCTTTTCTTTTCTTGGCACCTGCAACCAAAGTAGAAACAGCAAAATTCGCCAGAATGGTAATTACCAAGAGGCAGTCAAGAAAAACTATGCCACTGTAGATAATCATCAAAAAGTTGAGCTTATCACCAAGCTCCCGAGTGAAAATATCTCAAGACAGCCGAGATGGGCAAGCCAGCCCACAGCAGCACACTCACCAAATGCATGCACCAAGGTGTCAAGCCCCCAGGTAACAAAGGCCAATATAAAAGCATCACAGAGGGTGAAATTGCTCGGCCAAGAACACAGCCGACCAAGAACAACACCACCACACCACCAACATCACCACACCAAGAACAACACCACAGTCAAGATCACCTCATCATCACTTAATCACCACCACACAATCAACCCTGCTCATGTGTTGAGCAACAGGGAAGATTCACACCCCAGCACACCATCAAAACAAACCATCCATCAAAGCCAAAGACCAACATGGTCACATAGTTCAACTAGGAACTAGGTCAAGCAGCTAGGAGGAGCAGGCTTGCCACAAGAGGCAGGAAATCAGAATTATTCCAGAAGAACAAGCTACTCTTCAGCAGCAGGTTATTGTTAAACCACAACACACATAAGTGCTGGGAGAAAACTCACAAGTTATTCTCCCAGGAAGACTACACAGAGCACAGCCACACATGAATCAAGCAAAGCTTGATGTTAAAAGAGCTTTGGTCATCATTTGGATGTCCAGGAGGCCATGACCTTGAAGACAAGGCCATCCACAGCACCTACACCCTAACACATAATCTTACCTAGGAATTTCTCAAAGGAAATACTCACAGAAATAAGAGCAAGGCCAAGAGTGGCACATGGGTTGCCTAGCTAGCAAGACTCGGGCCTAAACCTAGAAAACCATCAGCTTTGTCAATAGAAATTGATCAAGTTTAAATAAGCATCTGGGAAAAGTGGACAGGGACACTTTTAATCAATTAAGCCACCAGCAGACCACCACAGAGGGTGATCCACTCTTAAGAACACTTAATTAAGCAGCCAACACCCACAGTAACTGTGCACACCTCAAGGAGGTATCACAGTGAAGCAGTTAGCCAGAAGCTATGGCAAGAGCCACAACAGCAGTCATGGAATATAACATCACAGCTAGGAATAACCAAGCTCAATAGAACAAGTTTGCATCACTAGATCAGCACAAAAAAGGCACTGCAAGAAAGTGCAGTGAGACTATTAACAGCACAACTCAATTAACAGCAAAATTCAGAGATAACTAACACATAGTTATCCATGCACTTGATAAGATTAATCAAGACCAGCCACTAGCAAGCTCTTAGCTAATCAAGCAACAGCGGTAACTGAATGATTAAACAGTAAAAGATCACCATAGCATTCAGTTAACTGAAACCAGCTAGCTTCAGTTAATAGTGTTAACTGAAGCTGTGACTGAAACTAACAGTGGCAGCTAACACAAGCATGTTCAAGCTTTAACAACAAGCTTAATGGACAAGGAGTGATCATGGAGCCTATAGTCACACATCACAGCTAGCTTAATTTTCACAGCACAAGAGCAAGCTTGGGGAGGAACCCCTGTGCATCTGAGAGAGAGAGAGCATGGCCAGAGCAAGCTCCAGGTGAGCATGGCCAGAGCAAGCTCCAGGTGAGCATGGCCAGAGCAAGCTCCAGGTGGGCATGGCCAGAGCAAGCTCCAGGAGAGCAGAGCAAGCTCCAGGAGAGCACAGAGCAAGGTCTAGGAGGGCACAGCGAAGAATAGAGGAGGGGAAACACTTACTCAACGCCCAGGAGATACCACCGTGGCATGGCGAGGCAGTGCCTGCGCGGCCACGATGGCATCAAGACAGGGGAAGACGCCGACGACATGTCGGCGAGTTACCTAACTCGCCAAGCACTAGATCTCGCCGAGGAGAAGGCCAAGCAACTCGAGATCAAGCTCGAGGTTGCCGTGGCTGAGATCCAGAGCGTCGGAGGCGAAGGAAACGAGAGCGCCCCGGGGGTAATCGACAAGATCTCACGGACAGGCGGGAGCGCCATCGCCTGATCTATCGATTGGTACCCATCCCAGTGGCGGACTCCGGCGGAGCTCGTCAGAATCGAGCGCGGCGGCGGCGAGGCGACAGAGTCGCCAGAGCTCAGGCGAGAGAGGAGGAAGAGCAAGCGAGAGGGTGCGACCGGTCGGTCTGGCCGAGGCTACCTGGTCGGGTTCGACCAGGTAGGCCGCCAGGTGGGCCAGGTCTGGCAGGAGAGAGAGAGGAGATTTTAACCAGATTTTAAAACAGAAAATTGAATAGAAATAAAGGGTTTTTTAGAAAAACCTTTTAACACCCAATTAAAGGCAGAAAAATAAAATTGATTTTGCAAAAATAACTTTAAATGATTTTTGACCTTTTAATCACATAAATAGTGATTTTGTGAATAAGAGAGGATTTATTCATAATTGAATTATGGGGTTTTCTTTAAAAGGAAAACCCCTCTGGAAATGATAAAAATGAAAAAGATAAAAGGACAATAACATCCTTGAAATAAAATAAAGTAAATCCATTCAAGAATTTATCCTTAGCATTATTGAATGAATTTCACATAATATATACTCTGGTAAATTCATAACTAGGGTATATACACTTTTAATAAATCACCCTATAAAAATAGACAGGAAAGAGAACTTTAAAAGACTTTTTCTATAGTTGTGAGATATCTAAGAAAAACCTAATTAGAATAGAACTCATTATCAAAATTGAACTCCATTCTAGAATATTGAAGAATATTCTTGAATGAAGTAATTGATAACATATACTCCTTAAAATCATAAAAGGAGTATATAAATTCTAGGATAAGAATAAAACACTTCTGGGGGTATAAAGGGAACACACACACCTTAAAGGCATGTATTATTTGAATCTTTAACCATTGCCCTTATCGGACAATGAAGCTGTTTTCTAGAACCCGAGGTCCCGGGTCACTTCAACAAATCCAACTGCACTACCTTGCAGTTTGCAGGCAAGTTCACTCTTGCTCATATCTCTTGTTTATCTTTAACAAAGTACTTGCAAATATACCGGTGGTATTATTATATGATTGCATTTAAAAGCAAAGGTTCTGCTTTTCTTGAATGAATATGACTAGTGGTTAGCAACCATGGTGGTTGTCGACCTAGGAAGGTGGGCAGTGGGACCATGGTAAGATTATGGTGGAGGTCCCACTATAACTGGAATGTTCACCTAGGATTAATAACCAATGTTGCCAGTGATTCTTGTGCCATAAAATACGGTCAACCATAGGGTCTGGAATGGGATGGAAGAGTCAGCTATATCTTTTCCCTCTTGCATATCAACGGACGCGCTGTTCCATAGCAGTTGTCTCCCTACGAGGAGCTTCGGGAGGGTGGAATCACCGTCAAGATTCCACGGTCATGGCGGTCTATGATGGATTGCGGCAACGATGGGGGTAGAGTATCGAGGTTGGTGTTACCACAGGGCGTAACCAAACCGGTGGGGGTTACTCATTGTTAGGAAGGACAAGTATGCCGAGGTCGGCAACTACCAAAGTGTAGACCGGCGAGGGTAGCGAACCGAAGTTGGAAAAGGGTGGGTATGCAAGGTCGCGGGAAGGAACAGTGATTGGCTCGGATCAACGGCTAGGCCACATACCAAGGAAGTATGAATGGGAAAGTACGCCCGGTCGTGCAGCAAAGCGTTGATCTCCTATGGGTACAAGTGACCACCTCTACAGAGTGTACAAAAAGTATCAAGATACTCCCTGTTCTGGGAACGAGCTATGAACACGGCAGGAAAGGAGCCCATCGATGCTCTAATCAACCTGTGAAGACTGACGGACATAGCTCTTTGAATACAATCAATCTTTGAAGAAATGATTATAAAAACTACATTTGGCCTAAGACTTTCTAGTCTATGGTCGTAGCTAGTGCATCAAACACCTCTATGCTATTAAATGAACTTGCTGGGTAACGCTCGTTACTCACCCCTACTCCCTTTTAACCCTTGCTTAGACTCGGAGGGCCAGTTTGAAGAGACCGAAGGAAGCCCGGAGGACTATGAGGAGGTCTACTATGAAGAACCAGATCTAACAGGAGGAGTCGAAGGCATTGACTACACCATCTCCTATGGTCCCGACGAAGGACTCGAGGAGGAGACCGACAACTAGAGTCAAAGGATAGAAGGTTTGGTCACATCGAACACCTAGAATAAAGCGACTAGAGTTGAGCATCATGTTTAGTTTACTACTTTCATTTGTAGCTAAGGTTTGTAGTATCAACTTAGAACCATCTAGTGTTCCTCTTTGGACCGAGGAGGAACTGGAGTCCTTTGTAACATTATGGCTTGTAATATTCAGTTCTTGAATAAAGACCGCTATGTTTCTATTGTACCACTCTGAGGGATGTAATATTTGTGAATTGGTACTTCACGAGTGTTATGTCAATGACTTGTATACTACAACATGCAGTGGTATGCTGGGTCACCATAATCGCCGCCGTTAGTGCTGAGGCGCTGAGCTTGCGCCCGAAAAAATCCTCTCACCGCTCCCGAGAACTCAGCCGCCCACTGTCCCCGAGTTAGGCCTCCGCACCGCGATCTGGATGCTGCCAAAGCCGAAGCGTTGCCAACACTAGGATCTCCCATCGTCCGCTCCATGCCATCCACATGACCGAAGAGAGAAACCACCACCGCCGCCACGTCGCTCGCCGTAAAGCCATCCGTGCAGTCCACCTTTCGGGGCCGCCGCCCCGGCGTCCATGCACTTGAGCCCATGGCCCGACCAACATCACACCACAAGGCTAGCGGATAGGACAAAGTAGGGCAGCACCATAGCCAGCAGCTATCAAGCGGCACGGCAACCTAGGGGAGGGGATCTGCCCTCAACCACCCGAGGTGATCGCCGTCCGGACGCAGTAGTCGGGCTGAATAGGTCCAGATAAGGCCGAGCCACCTGCCAGGCCCAGATCCGGTCCAAAAAGCCCCGCCATCGCAATGCTGCGCCCAAGCCACCACCGCCATCCACCTGCAGCTCTATGCCACACCGTCCCTTGCCACCATCGACCGAACCCGCCATGTGTTGCCGCCTGCAGCCGAGAGCGGTGTCACCGCCACCTCACTCCTCGTGGGCCAGTCCTTGGCCGAAACCGCAAACCGCCGCAGAGGAGCACCCCAGCCACAATGCCCGGGGATAGGCCGATGATACGTCTCAAACGTATCTATAATTTTTGATGCTCCATGCTTTGTTTTACACCATTTGCCTATTGTTTCGTTACACTTAGTGGCATTTTTATACATTTTCCGGAACTAACCTATTAACGAAGTGCCACAGTGCCAGTTTCCTGTTTTCTGCTGTTTTTGTGTTTCAGAAGTGATACACAGGAAATATTCTCGGAATTGGACGAAACAAGTTCCTGAAGTCATATTTCACCGGGGAGCTCCCAAACATCCGAAGACCTGACGGAGAGGGGCCACGTGGGCCCCAGACACAGGGGCGGCGCGGCCACCCCCCTGGCCGCGCCAGCCCCGTGTGAGGGGGCGTGGGACCCCCTCTGACAGCCTCCTTTCGCCTACATATACCCCCTGACGAGAAAAACCTAAGGGCCCGATCAGTTTTCTAGAATACATCGCGATCCGCCGCCGCCGTCGACCCAAAGATCGGGAGGGTCCAGAAGCTCTTCCCGGCACCCTGCCGGAGAGGGGAATCGCCACCGGAGGTCTTCTTCATCGCCATGCTTGCCTCCGGAGCGATGAGTGAGTAGTCTACCTTGGACTATGGGTCCATAGCAGTAGCTAGATGGTTGTCTTCTCCACCATGTGCTTCATGTTTAGATCTCATGAGCTGCCCTACATGATTGAGATCACCGTTATGTAATACTATGATGTTGGTTTGTTGGGATCCGATGAATATTGGTGTTTATGATTAAGTTGCTGTACTGAATTATATCTTTTGTTATCTCTATGTTGTTTATGATCTTGCATGCTCTCCGTTGTTAGTGGCTATCTTGGCCGAGTAGTTGCTAGTGACTCCAAGAGGGGGTATTTATGCTCGATAGTGGGTTCATGTCTCTATTTCACCTGGGGGAGTTACAGAAACCTCTAAGGTGGTAGATGTGCTGTTGCTACTAGGGAGAAAACAACATTCATATGCTCAAGGGCATATGCTTTGTTTACATTACACACTTTGCTTAATGCAATTATCTGTTGTTCGCAACTTAATACTTTTGGGGTGTTCGGATGATATCCCCGAGGGTGGATTATTAGTCATAGATGCAGTTGGATGGCGGTCTATGTATTTTGTTGTAATGCCCAGAGTGAATCTCATAGTGATCTTCTTGACATATCACGTTATCTTTATTCTATCAATTGCCCAACTGTAATTTGTTTACCCAGCATGTTATTTATCTATGGAGAGACACCACTAGTGAACTGTGGACCCCGGTCCTATTTTAATCATATTGCAATCACCTGTTTACTTTTCCCGCACTGTTTACTTTACTAGCACATTACTACTGTTTTCCACTCGATACACTCATAACCTTTGTTTCAAGCAAACCGGTGAGATTGACAACCTCATTGCAAGTTGGGAGCAAAGTATTTGTCTGTGTGTGTGCAGGTTCCACAAACACCTTGAGTCGTCACTGTCTCCCTTCTCCTGAACGATATTAAACCTTGGTTTCTTAACTGAGGGAAAACTTGCTGCTGCACTCATCATACCTTCCTCTTGGGGTTCCCAACGGGCTGGTCATTCACCACGCACAAGGACCGACTGGCGCCACATTCATCATAGGCATCAGCACTTTTTCTGGCGCCGTTGCCGGAGAAGGAAGAGAAGACTTCTGCAAGGGGAGTTCTTCGCACACACATCCATTGCTTTGTTATTTGTTTTGCTTTACTTTATTTTATTTTACCTGCATTGCTTTTTATATCAAAAACCCAAAAAAATTAGAATCCTTGGTAGTTGTTATTTCTTTACTTTAGTTTATCATGTTGTTCCCTGAGTTCGTTCTGGAGGACCTCTCTGTAGGGAGTGGTTCGATTATTGGTAAAAGTAACATTGAGGAGTTCTTTAATCACATTAGTATGCATGATGAGGATGAGGAAAAGTCTTGGGTTGAGCTTGCTCCTAGTATTGAAGTTGCTTCTATTTATTTAATTGACATGATGGAAACTAGGTTTGCTAGTCTTAATCCTTTTATGCAATACATGTTCCTCAAGCTTCATGAAATTGAGGACCCTGAAAAGAAAGCTTTTATCTTGGAAACTTTGCGTTTAGAATTTAAAGATGTCGTTATTGAAGCTAGGAAGGTTCTTAAACGTTTTAATAAACTCGGTTCACCTATAACGGTTATTGATACACATGATGGGGAGGCCGAGATACCTATACCTTGCAAGCTTTTGGGATTGAATGATGCTTTCGAAAACAATTTTGCCTGGATTTGTCCTGAAAATCTTTTTGATGAGAATAGTGTACCAAAGCATGATCACCAAGGGTCTTCAAAAACTTATGTGGATGAAATACAATGCCTTATTGATAAGACCTCTTCTGTTGATCTTAGCACTTCATCTATTGATATTACTTGATTCGCAATTTTCTGCGCCTAGCTCAAAGGCGTTAAAGAAAAGCACTCTTGGGAGATAACCCATTGTTTACTTTTCAGTACTTTTTCTTTTTTTTGAGTCTTGGAAGTCATTACTACTGTAATGACCACTCCTTATCTTGTTTATTTCGTTTTTGTGCCAAGAGAAGCCTCTAATTTGAGTGAGGTAAAGATTTGGGGTTATTGCTGTCCTGAAACTGTTTTCGGTGCTGCACCGTAAAAATTCGTGAAAATTCTTTGTTTATCTTTTGGACCTGCGATTTCTTGTGCATATGCCCCAGGTTATATCCAAACTTTTCTTAGTTGAACACTTTTTGATTTGAGCAACGGAAAATCCCTCAAAAATTCGTCCATTATTAGCTGTCCAGTTTTGACAGATTTCTGCCAATATTTGTTTTTGCCACTTTATCGCTTTCTTTTGAGTTCTTTTTTATCATGGAACTCTTGTGGAAGTTGCTACAGTAGTATATACTTTATATGTGGTGGTTTTGGGTTGAAACCTGAAGCTAAAAGAGGATGAATATATTTTATGCTTACACTAATGTTGCTAATAGAATTGTGTTTAGTTTTGTATGAAGGAAGTTTTCAAGTGTAGGGATTGGAGAATGATGAGATGAGTTGAAGAATGGACAAAAGCTCAAGCTTGGGGATGCCCATGCATCACCCCAAGAAATATCCAAGAAGTACAAGCGTCAAAGCTTGGGGATGCCCCCGAGGCACCCCTTCTTCATCGGCAAAAATCAGGTCACCTTTCAAAACACTATATTTTTATTGCTTCATGCACTATGTGTTTTTCTTGGAGCGTCAGTTGTTTTAGTTTTCTTAGTTTGTTTAGTTTGTTTGTTTGCTGCAATAAATGGTTGGACCCCAACAAATTTCCTTTGGAGGAGATGTACTCGTTTTCATTTGCAAAGAATGCTCTAGTTTTCACTCTTATAAATCGAGCATTCTAGTTTTTCTGCTACTGCTTTTGGTTTTCGTTTTCGCCTTGATATGCGTTCAGATCTTGTCATATCTTTTCATCAAGGTGCATTTTTGCCTCTGAACTTTATTGGTTTTCATCAAAAGAGGTGTCTTTAAAAATTTCAAATGGTGTTGGAAAAGAGAAAAAGCTTTATGCAAAATAGTGGTACAAGAAGGAGCTTGTGTAGACTGCGGCTTAGGCTTTTTCATGTCATGCTTGATGTCTTTTTGATAGTATGCTTAGTGGTTTTGCTGTAGCATGACTTGTCTCAAATAACTGAGATTGCTTAATGAGCCTTTGAAAAAATCATGCGTTGTTTTTATTGTATGGAAGCATTATTTTGGTTTTCTCCTTGATGCTTTATTTGGGTTGACTTGGCGCATGCTCACACATGTTAGACTCTTCCAAAGTCGCCTTTAGCCTTCATGATCATTTAGTTTTTGACTTTTGATGCCATCGTATGCTTCTTTTAATGTCGCTTTGTCGCTTTGCATGATTATGGCCATTACTGCTCTCTTAGTTGGTCGCTCCCAGTCTTTTGCTAGCCCTCGCCTTGTACTGAGTATGAGCTCTACTCGTGCATCCAACTCCTAAAAGCCAAGTTTGCCATTGTGTCCACCATACATACCTACTAGCAATTTGCTATTCCAAGTAAATTTGACTTGCTTTTATTTTCTCTTCAAATTAAACTCTTACCAGTGTTATGCGAAACTCGGTTAGTAAAGCTCTCACGAACCGGAAGGCACACTTTACTTTTTCCTGTTCTAAAAATTTGACATTGTGGTCTTTTATGCTGAGTTGTTATGCTTGCAAGTTGTAAGATGGATTCTAGCCCAGCCATGCCGTCATGGGGCAAGCTTTCAACATTGCACTTCCTATTTGAGTTGATATCGTGATCTTTTGTTTATGGATGCCCGCTGTGTGAAATGAATTGGGAATCTTGTGAGGATCATGGAGTTTTTATATGTGTTAGGGAAACGCCGGGCCGCCAATCTAAGCCATGCATAATTCATGGTGGAAATTTGCAGCATACCCATGGTGAACATTCGACGACGCATCTCACAATAAAAAGCTAAACAATATAGCAAATAAAAGAGATGCCGAGGTGTTCATTGTCTGCTTGTCCTGTCATTTTGGTGTGGGCTTGTTCCATGTCATCGGGCACGGAGGTACCCCATTGGTGGTTCTCAATGATATGCATATACTTACAATGACAAGAGCCTTGCTTGGGACTCTAAGTAAACTAACATGGTTTGGGTACTTGTATTCACGGGACACGAGGTTTTCAACTTATGATTTGTCAAGCATATGCATCATAATTGTTCTCGCATTAACTTTAACCATTCAAGATGCTTATGATGGGGGCAATGAGAGCTCAAAGCCGGTAAGTACCATAATTTTTGAAGGTTATAAAACTTGCAATCACTGCTTCCCTCTGCGAAGGGCCTTTCTTCTACTTTTATGTTGAGTCACCACCTTCTTTCTTTATGCACCATTAAGAGAGCATAGTTGTCATTCTTAGTGTGATATGCATTGTCCCAAAGTTCATTGATTGACTCATATTGTTGGTTTCACTTGTTCTTAAATTATTTGTATCTAGTCGCCCTCTTAAACTTTGAGGTGTCCTATGCATTTATGTTTTGCTCTCTTTGAAGGACAAGCTGAAAACCACTTGTATGTTTTTCCTTATGATTTGAACACACGTTTGACTTTCATTGTTTCATTATCATGATCTTTTGTTTGTGTTCATTTGCATGTTTACAACATGGTTGCTAAGTTCTTATTGTCATGATTATATCTTTCATGCCCATGTTTTAAGTTCTATTGATCCCAGCTCATCAATGCTTACATATATGATCAAGATTGTGTAGGTGCATGTCACCTCAAAAATTATTCTTTTATTATCACTTACCTACTCGAGGACGAGCAGGAGTTAAGCTTGGGGATGCTTGATACGTCTCAAACGTATCTATAATTTTTGATGCTCCATGCTTTGTTTTACACCATTTGCCTATTGTTTCGTTACACTTAGTGGCATTTTTATACATTTTCCGGAACTAACCTATTAACGAAGTGCCACAGTGCCAGTTTCCTGTTTTCTGCTGTTTTTGTGTTTCAGAAGTGATACACAGGAAATATTCTCGGAATTGGACGAAACAAGTTCCTGAAGTCATATTTCACCGGGGAGCTCCCAAACATCCGAAGACCTGACGGAGAGGGGCCACGTGGGCCCCAGACACAGGGGCGGCGCGGCCACCCCCCTGGCCGCGCCAGCCCCGTGTGAGGGGGCGTGGGACCCCCTCTGACAGCCTCCTTTCGCCTACATATACCCCCTGACGAGAAAAACCTAAGGGCCCGATCAGTTTTCCAGAATACATCGCGATCCGCCGCCGCCGTCGACCCGAAGATCGGGAGGGTCCAGAAGCTCTTCCCGGCACCCTGCCGGAGAGGGGAATCGCCACCGGAGGTCTTCTTCATCGCCATGCTTGCCTCCGGAGCGATGAGTGAGTAGTCTACCTTGGACTATGGGTCCATAGCAGTAGCTAGATGGTTGTCTTCTCCACCATGTGCTTCATGTTTAGATCTCATGAGCTGCCCTACATGATTGAGATCACCGTTATGTAATACTATGATGTTGGTTTGTTGGGATCCGATGAATATTGGTGTTTATGATTAAGTTGCTGTACTGAATTATATCTTTTGTTATCTCTATGTTGTTTATGATCTTGCATGCTCTCCGTTGTTAGTGGCTATCTTGGCCGAGTAGTTGCTAGTGACTCCAAGAGGGGGTATTTATGCTCGATAGTGGGTTCATGTCTCTATTTCACCTGGGGGAGTGACAGAAACCTCTAAGGTGGTAGATGTGCTGTTGCTACTAGGGAGAAAACAACATTCATATGCTCAAGGGCATATGCTTTGTTTACATTACACACTTTGCTTAATGCAATTATCTGTTGTTCGCAACTTAATACTTTTGGGGTGTTCGGATGATATCCCCGAGGGTGGATTATTAGTCATAGATGCAGTTGGATGGCGGTCTATGTATTTTGTTGTAATGCCCAGAGTGAATCTCATAGTGATCTTCTTGACATATCACGTTATCTTTATTCTATCAATTGCCCAACTGTAATTTGTTTACCCAGCATGTTATTTATCTATGGAGAGACACCACTAGTGAACTGTGGACCCCGGTCCTATTTTAATCATATTGCAATCACCTGTTTACTTTTCCCGCACTGTTTACTTTACTAGCACATTACTACTGTTTTCCACTCGATACACTCATAACCTTTGTTTCAAGCAAACCGGTGAGATTGACAACCTCATCGCAAGTTGGGAGCAAAGTATTTGTGTGTGTGTGTGCAGGTTCCACAAACACCTTCAGTCGTCACTGTCTCCCTTCTCCTGAACGATATTAAACCTTGGTTTCTTAACTGAGGGAAAACTTGCTGTTGCACTCATCATACCTTCCACTTGGGGTTCCCAACAGGCTGGTCATTCACCACGCACAAGGACCGACTGACGCCACATTCATCATAGGCATCAGCCGACGCCGTCGCCAACGCCATCCAATCGCCAGTCAATCCCGTCTCTTGCGGCATCCAAAACCTCGCCCTCTGCACGATCGTAGAACGCAACCACAACGACCCTCCTTGACCGAGGATGCGAGGAGCACTGCTGGATCGGAGCTCCTACAGGCAAGTGTCACCGGATCTAGGCCAGCGGCCACAATCTGGTACCATCTGAGATGCAACTGGGAGAGGGCTCCCCGTCACATCCAACCTGCAGAGAGGACGCCGTTGCTAGCCCCACCAAAATCCGCCTGGCCCAGATCGCGGCCCGCCTAGCCCAAACCTAGGCCGCGCCACCGGACGTCGCCCTCTGCCACCACAGAGCTCGCCCCCGCCGTTCCTGACCTCCTCGGCCAAATGCCGCTGCCGCCGCCACGCCCTGTCGTCGCCGTCGGACCGAGCCCATGGAGCCGCCTGGGAGCACCGCTACCGGCCGAGGTTGCCCCGCGCAACCGCCTCCGAGCTAGCGGGTAGGTGAGAGCCCACCGCCATTTGCCCAGCGGCGCTCGCCGGCGGCGACAGGGAGAGGAGGGGAGGGAGGTAGGAGGAAGAGGCGGCTAGGGTTCAGGCCCCTGCGTTGCCCGCGGGGAGCGAGCGCAGGAGCGCAGGAATGTTTTTCGGATCATGAGATAGTATCATTGACGAACATATGAGAAACTATCTTCTACTCGACCTAAACCTCCACCCACGTGCGGTGGCGCTCGCGCCGCACCGGGGTGCCCGCTGCCATCCCAAACTCTCCCTCACCTGCGTGTGTCCCCTCCCGCCGCTGCCCGAGGCATCGCCGGGCAAAGCTCGGGGCGTGGCGACGGTGGACTTCCTCGACCGCCATGGTGAAGTAGCGGCAGCGCCCGCTCCGGCCATCTGCGGACCTGGTTTAGGCAGGGAAGACAGCCAGGGAGCCTCGATTGTTGGTGGTGACGGCGTGGTCGGTGGTGTGGGCAGCCCGATGTAGCCCTCGGCTTGGACGGGTTGACCTACATGCCCACCTCGTTTGTCCCCGCGTGGCCGATCTGTGCTGCTCCTAGACTTGGCCTGCATCAGGAGGAAGCCAGGGGTTCTGCCCCGGACATGGTGGCAGTGGCCTCCTTCTCCGTCGGAGGTGGTCGTCTTGTTTGTGGCTAGTCCAGTGGATCTCGTGATCCGTTAACTAGCCCCCGATGGCGAGGCGTGGTTGCCGGTGAAGACCAAGCCCGACTTCGTTCATGGCGGATGATGGCGGCGCCTATGCGGTGTTACCTTGTTGAAGGCATCATTCTGCACCCTTCGTCTCCTCGCCCGGGCTGCTCCGGGAGGAAACCCTAGATTTGGGTCTCCCGAAACGGATGATGGCGACGTGTGGTGCTGTTCTCCCCGCTGGGGGCATCATTTTTGGAGCAGATGTTGTCTACAGGTGGCTATGTAGTAGAGTGGCGTGCCTCTTCCCGCGTCAACAATGGTGGGTCTCGGCGACGTGGTCTCACGGAGTCTCGACGGAGGATGCAGGCTAAGGTGGGCGCATAGGGAGGAGGCGCCGTCTGGCGCCATAGTGGTGTCATCGGCAGGATCGACAAAGTTTATGTGGATCTTAACCTTGAAGATTGCTCGGAGGTTTGTTGGCGATGACGATATCTGTAGCGTGTACATGAGGAGGACAAGGCTACGTGTCTGTTAAAACCAGGTGAGCACTCTCATTCACCTAGAGGTTGTCTCGGGGTATGCAATATATTCTTGGTCCCTAGCTGATGGAGGGATTGCGTTGTCTGCCGAGCACAAGGCTCTGTTGACATGATCTTCACTCATTGTTGCGTTTGTAGGTGTTTTATGGAGGCTTCAGGTTTTTGATGTATGTACTTTGTTCGTTTCTTTATTGAATAAATTAATAAAGAGGGTCAAATGCATCTTTTTGATGTAGATGTTGGGGGTAATCCTCCATATCCAAAAAAAAAAGTAACACATATAAATGAGGTTGTCCATGAACACATGTGGCTTTGTTCTTTCCTAAGATAAGCCCTGTATTTTTCTCGCGCGCGGTTCTACAAAATCTAATTATATATAAAAACTATCTACCATGAAATCGACTAAAATCATGGTTAAAAAAATGGTGTATTTTGTAGTGTTAAACAGGCATGCATGTAGTTTAAGAAAATTCGCCACCAATTTTGTCAACAAAATATGAGATATATGCCATAAAAACTATATCATCAGATTTTCAAAAGAAGTTTTTAATGATATAATTTGTGTAACATGTAATTAGTTTTTATTGAATAAATTAATAATCAGAGTTTTTCTTGACTATATAAGTACATATTTAAGTGTACCAGAGAGTACAATATACTACACACTAAAATGTGCAGTACAATGTACCATAAATTTTCCCTAAAAACAACATGTGGTGCAAAATTTGTCCAAATCGTTCTCTCTCGTAGTTGTGGCCTTTCTCTCTATTCCCCTAACCATCTCATCGTACTGAGCTCTTTGGTGGGAGGTCTTAGTCATCGCTCCCAAGCGGGAGCGATGACCGCTCCGTCTGCGACTGCGCCTATTGGGCCGGCCCAGTTAAGGTCTTCTCTTTTTTTCTAGAATTTTTTACACAATTAGATTTTTAAAAATTAGGTTTTTGGAAAAGGTAATTCAAAAAATAGATTTGATTTTTTAATGCAAAAAAACTTTACAATTTTTAAAAATGTTCAAATGCAAAAAAAATGTTCAAATTTTAAAGAAACTCAAACATAAAAAATGGTTCAAATTTGTAAATTGTTCAAACGTAAAAAATGTTCAAGCGTGAAAAAAATTCAAATGTAAAAAATGTTTAAACATAAAAATGCTTAAATTTGAAGAAAAAATTTGAATTTTTAAAAATATAATTTATAAATGTTCCAAAAATAAAAATGAAAAGAGAAAAAAAGAAAAGGACAAAAAAACGAGAAACCAGAAGAAAACTAAAGAAAAAACAAAACATGAAAGAACCCAAGAAACCAGAAAAAGAAAAACTAAAAAAGCAACCGCTCGGGCAGCGGCCAATGACGCCGCGCGTGTGGAAGATAAATAGGAACCACCCTGTTTGGTGGACAAGACCGATGGCGGTGGATGGCGTATAGGGTTCCCGAGTGCGTCGTTTTCGTACATGGGCTCATTGGAGCTCTTTTTCTAAACCGCCAAAAAAATTAAATTTTAAAATTTTATAAAAATTCAAAAAAAATACCTGGATGTAGCCAACTGTATACACTATGATCGTGGAAATTATAACACAAAATACCTTGTATTCTATCTTTGAAAAAAATAGCAAAAAAAGATCTAGAAATGTGAACAGTGTTGCTTTTTTAACTTCCAAAATTTGTCAAATTTGTCTTTTATCCCGAGCCTATGTAATAATGTATTTCGTATTGAAAATTTGCATGGTCAGAGTGTATGCAGTTGGCAACATCAAGAGATTTTTTAAGAATTTTTTTGAATTTTTGAAATTTGAATTTTTTTTATGTTCAATATACAGGGCTTCAGGGAGCCCGGGAGCCAACAGGATTTTTCGTTCCCATCTTAGGCCCTCGACCCACCCCACGCCTTCCCCCGCTATGTCATTGTCAGGCTGAGAACTCCGTCAATCAATTTAGCACTGCATTTCTGGTACACAACCGTACGATAAAGATCTAACGGCTTCTCGTGTCCAGAGATTTGTCGCCGATTCACTTCTCTGTCGGGCGCTGTGGTGGACGATGTCACCGTTGTATCAGTGGCGGAGCTTGAACGAAATCGTAGGGGGGGGGGGGATTACCCGACGACATACAAAATATATGAATTGTCGAATCTTTCAACTACAACAAATTAGAATTTTGAACATTTAGAGAAACTTGAATTGAACTTGACTACATCAGCTTACAAAATACATGTATTGCTGTCTACGGCAACCGTTTGAACTACCTCTTGGGGATCTCTCTTGTATCTAGGTCTAAACCCTAGCAGCCTTAGTAGAAGTCGGTGTGCTACTTGCAATCATCCAGATCTGAGTAATCCATCTCTCTGCAACAATAGGTTAAGTTAAAGCTAATTACTTGCTCTAAATCTTTGCATCCTTTAGTTGATAGCTTGTTCCTGTCAATTGGTATCAGAGGCCAATCGGCGTCGATTGGGATGCACTCAGAAGTTGGGATCTCTCGTGAAATCCTTCTCCGCGGCTCACGATTCCGTCGGCAGTGAGGTGTTGCTGGCAGCGGCTACATCATTCGGACGGAAGTAAGGTACTCTTCTTGGTTGCTTCCGAACCTTTCTGTAGTAAAATCCTTAGCTGTCTTGCTCATGCGTCAACCGGCGGCGGGAGGCAACGGTGTAGGCGAGGGAAGGTTGTGAATTATTTGGGAAAACCTCCTCCTTGCGGGGAAGAGAAGGCCCCAATTTTTTCTTTGAACAGTAGTCACCAAGGTTGTGGGTGTACTCTGCACCTCCGTAAAACCCCTTCTTGACAACCATATCGAACACATCTGATTCTATGAACACAGCGAGTCTAGAACTTCAGTCTCTGCAACTCGATGTGAAGAACTTGCAGAAGGATCACAGAGAAGATGATAGAAAGGAAACTAGAGAATTTTCCCAACAAATACAGGCAAACTTAATCACTATGCAAGAGAACTTCACAAGCATCCAAAGCCATCTTACCAAACTGCAGACGGCTGCTGATGAAGATCGTGTGGCAGAATCTCCTCCTAATGGTCTGGCCTCTGGACATGGACATGGTGATAGGAGCTAGGGTCCTACCAGGCCTAGGACGTAGGTTGTATGGGTGGAAGGGAGGGAGGCGAGGCTGGAGGCGCGGACGTCGGCGGCACAACGCCGTGGCCGCGCGTGAGGAGGACGGCGGTGCGCTGGAGGCGGCGGCTAGGGTTTAGGACTCCCGTCTCCTGAGGGAGACGGCAACAAATATGTTTATTGCTTAATTGATACGGAGAGATTACATGAGTTTATATAATAGATAAATTGAGCTAGGCCCTAAACCGGCCCACTAGTGGGCCTCTTCCGGTTATAGTGCAAACCGGTCATAACATCTCTCCCCGCCTGCGCAAACCGCTCGTCCTCGAGCTAGATATCTGGAAACTGCTGGCGGAACTCGTTGAGCTTCTCCCGTGTAGCGTCTTCCACAGAAAGGCCAGTCCACTGTACCAGGATATGCTAGACGCCGCGGCGTTGCTGCGCCTTCAGCACCTTCTCAGGTCCTGGCAGGAGGCGGCCATCAGCAGTAGGAGGGAGAGCCGGTGGCGCTGCAGGTGGATCTCCACGGTAGGCCCTCAACAAGCCAACATGGATGACGTCGTGAATGCGTGCACCAGGCGGCAACGCCAGATGGTAGGCGAGTGTACCGACGCGCTCCAGCACACGAAAGGGCCCGACGTAGCGAGGGCCCAGCTTGCGCTTGGCGCGCAGGTCCAGGGACTGCATCGTCCTGTGAAGGAGGCGCAGCCACACCCAGTCGCCATCCGCGAACTCCGCCTCGCGATGATGAGTGTCGTAGTACTTCTTGGCCAGCTGTTGTGCTTAGAGAAGACGCTGGTCCGCCTCGGCCAAGATGTCATCGCGGGTGCGGAGCAAGTCGCCTGCGGCCTCGGTTCGAGCCGTCCCGAGCTCGAACGGCAGCATCACCGCAGGCGGGCGTCTGTAGACCACCTCGAACGGCGTGGTGTGCAGGGCGGAGTGATAGGAGGTGTTGTAGCAATACTCCGCCCATGCCAACCAATCCACCCAAGCTCGTGGACGATCACCTGTAACACAGCGCAGATACATCGAAATCACCTTGTTAACCACCTCAGATTGGCCGTCCGTCTGAGGGTGGAATGCCGTGCTCAGGCGAAGCTTCACGCCTGCCAACTGAAAGAGATCCCGCCAGACGTGGCCAGTGAACACCGGGTCACGGTCGCTGACGATCGACGAAGGGAACCCATGGAGGCGGACGATGACGTCGAAGAAGGCGTGGGCCATGGACGCAGCGGTGTACGGATGGCCAAGCGCAATGAAGTGCGCATACTTGGAGAAGCGGTCGACCACCATGAGGATGACGGACTTGCCGCCCACCTTGGGCAGCCCCTCGATGAAGCCCATGGAAATATCCGCCCACACCTGCGAAGGCACATCAAGGGGCTGTAGTAGACCGGCTGGCCGCAATGTCTCGGTCTTGTTGCGTTGGCACGTCACACACGACCATAACCAAGCTTGCACCAATGCACGATCGCCAGGGATGAAGAAGTCTGCACGAAGACAATGTAGGGTCTTCTGCACACCCTCATGGCCAGCCGAGTGTGCCAAGGATAAGACCTGATGGCGAAGGTCGCCGTGATCGGGCACGAAGAGGCGGCGCCCGTGGAGGAGCAACCCGTCGGCCAGGCGCCAGGGCGCCTCCAGCTCGCCGGCGTCAAGGCGCTGGCGTAGTCCCTGCGCATCCTCGGCCGTCGAAGTCGCCCAGCGGATGTCGTCAATGAGAGCAAACGAGGGCCCGGAACGGATGCACATGACAGTGCCCGAGGCGGCGACGTCCTCCGCAACATCCTCAGTGTCGCGGCGTGACATGGCGTCGGAGACCGTGTTGAGTCGACCCGGACGGTACTCGATGGTGAAGTCGTAGCCAAAGAGCTTGCTGATCCACTAGTGCTGCGGAACTATGGATAGGCGCTGGTCCAGCAAAAACTTGAGGCTGTAGTGATCTGTGCGAACACAGAACGGCCGCCCCCAAAGATATCGCCGCCAGTGAAGCACGGCCTGGACCAACCCGATAAGCTCGCGCTCGTACGCCGCGAGCTTGTGATGGCGAGCGGCGAAGGGGCGGGTGAAAAAGGCCAGCGGTCCTTCGCCCTGATGAAGGACAGCGCCGAAGCCGATGCCGGAGGCATCGCAGTCCACCACGAACGGGTTGTCGAAGTCCGGCATCTGGAGCACGGGCCCCGTCGTGAGCGCCCGCTGGAGGGCCTGGAACGCCTCATTCGCATCCGCGTCCCAGGCGAAAGCGTCGCGACGCAGAAGGCGCGTCAGTGGCGCGGCGATGAGGCCGAAGTCCTGGATGTACTTCCGGTAGTAGCTCGCGAGACCCAAGAAGCCACGTAGAGCCCGTAGCGACTGCGGGCGGCCATGCAGCGACGGCGGCGACCTTGTCAGCATCCATCGTGACTCCCTCCGCCGAGATGACGTGCCCCAGGTACGCGACAGAGGTTGTGCCAAATGAACACTTCGAGCGCTTGAGGTGTAGACGATGCGCTCGAAGCTCGTTGAAGATGATGGCCACGTGCTGCAGGTGCTCCGCCCAGGATGAGTTGTAGATAAGAATGTCATCAAAGAAAACAAGCACAAAGCGGCGCAAGTAGGGGCTGAGCACGTCGTTCATCAGGGCCTGGAACGTCACCGGCGCGTTGGAGAGGCCGAATGGCATCACCAAGAACTCGAAGTGGTCGTGATGTGTCCGGAATGCCGTCTTCGCGATATCATCCGGATGCATCCGCACCTGGTGATAGCCGGAGCGCAGGTCGAGCTTGGTGAAGAAGCGCGCCCCATGTAGCTCGTCCACGACGGGGATGGGAAATTTGTCCTTGGACGTCACGGTGTTAAGGGCGCGATAGTCGATGCAGAAATGCCACGTGCCGTCGGCCTTGTGCACCAGGAGCACCGGCGCAGAGAACAGGGATGTCGAGATCCGGATGATGCCCTGCGCGAGCATAACCACCACCTGGCGCTCGAGCTCATCCTTCTGCAGCTGGGGGTAGCGGTACGGCCGCACGGCGACAGGCGCCGTATCCGGCAGCAGGTGGATGTGCTGGTCACAGGGTCGCGCCGGTGGTAAGCCATGTGGCTCATCGAAGATGTCGTTGTGCTGCTGCAGGAGGTCGGCCAGGAGGGGGTGCGCCTCGTCGAGCGCAGCCGCCATCAACTGGAGCTGAGGGGTCGTGGGCCCTGTACCGTCGATGCTCGTCCACTGGACGCGGTGGCCTCCCTCGCGCCAGAAGGTGAGGGTCAGCACATCGAGGTCCCAGAGTATGGGGCCTAGTGTGGACAGGAAGTCGACGCCGAGGATGAAGTGGTAGCAGCCCAAGTCGATGCCGACACAGTTGATGGAGAAGGGCTCGTCGCCGATGAGGATGGGAACCTGCCGAGCCACGCCCTGGCAAGTAAGACGGACCCCGTTGGCGATGGTGACGCTGAACTTCTCGGCTCCCGCCGGCTGCAGTGCTAGATGTCGCATGGCGTCCCCAGATAGGAAGTTGTGCGTCGAGCCCGTGTCCACATGCGCAGTGAGGCACTCACCATGGATCATCACCGGAAGCAGCATGGTCTTCGCCGTCTTGATGCCCGCCATCGTGTGGAGGGAGACGACAAAGGCGGTCGCGTCGACCGGCCCGTAGGTCGTGACACCGGCCTCGGAGAGTGTTGTGACGTCAAGATCCGTGGTGAGGGCCTCCACCTCCCCGTTGTTGACGGTCTCCAAGTAGAACAGGCGGGCGCACACGTGACCCGGCGCGTAAGTCTTGTCGCTGTTGAAGCACAGACCCTTACGGCGCCGCTCAAGCTGCTCAGCCGAGGTCAGGCGACGGAAGGGGCGCGTCGGCGCCAGCGGGGCCGCGGGGGCGGCCGGCAGGGCGGGGTGGGGGCGCGCGCCTCGGCCCTGGAAGGACTACTGCATGGCTAGGGTGCGCTGCTCATAAGCGTGTGCATAGTACATGGCCGTCTGCAGGTCATGTGGGTCGCGCATCCCCATGTCGACGCGGATGTGGTCGGGCAGGCCGCCAACGAAGAGCTCGGCGCGCTGGCGAGCCGTGACGCCAGGCGCATGGCACGCCAACGCCTGGAAGCGGTCGGCGAAATCCTGCACCGAGGAGGTGAAGGGGAGGCGACCGAGCTCGGCCAGCCGCCTCCCGCGTATTGGGGGTCCAAACCGGAGGAGGCAAAGGTCGCGGAAGCGCTCCCACGGAGACATTCCGCCCTCGTCCTGCTCGAGGGCGTAGTACCACGTCTGGGCGGCGCCGTGGAGGTGGTAGGAGGCGATCCACGTGCGGTCGGACGCGAGTGTCTGCTGCCCCCTGAAAAACTGGTCGCACTGGTTGAGCCAGTTCAGGGGGTCGACGGTGCCGTCGTAGGTGGCGAACTCCAGCTTGGTGAAGCGGGGCGGCTGCTGGCCGTGTGGAGCGGCGATGTAGGTTCCCTCGTGACGACCCATCGCGGCGGGGGGCGAGTAGTTCGGCACCATGGAACCCCCAGCGTAAGGGTCGGCGTACCCGGCGACACCCCCGAGGGCGGTGGTCGAAGGCGACGCGGTCGGTTGCAGCACGGTCGGCTGGGCGGGCGCCGTCGTGAAGACGGGCGCGTCGAGCCAAGCCGGCAGCTAGGATGGTGAGGGCGGGAACCCGATCTAGGTGATCGGGATCCCCTGGTGAGAGGTGGTGGCAGGCGGTGACGGTGCGAAGGCCCCGGCCGGCGGTGGTGGTGCGTAGGGTCCCTGGAGGAAGGTCCGAAGGTTCGAGACTGCCAGGGTGAGATCGCGGATAGCCGTCGACATCTCTACCGGAGAGAGTACGAGGGGCGGGTCGAGGACCGGCGTCGAGTTGACGGAGGCGGCCGGTCCGGAGGTGATTGGCGGCGCCTCCGTGGTGGCGGCTTGCGCGCCGCTGGTGCCGACGATAGAGGCGGTGGGAAGGCCAGAAGACATCGTCGATCCTGAGCAATCTGATACCAAATTGATAGGAGCTAGGGTCCTACCAGGCCTAGGGCGTATGTTGTATGGGTGAAAGGGAGGGTGGCGAGGCTGGAGGCGTGGACGTCGGTGGCACGGCGCCGTGGCCGCGCGTGAGGAGGACTGCGGTGCGCTGGAGGCGGCGGCTAGGGTTTAGGACTCCCGTCTCCTGCGGGAGACGGCAACAAATATGTTTATTGCTTAATTGATACGAAGAGATTATATAAGTTTATATAATAGATAAATTGAGCTAGGCCCTAAACCGGCCCATTAGTGGGCCTCTTCCAGTTATAGTGCAAACCGGTCATAACACATGGGCACATGGCAGCAGCGTTCCTCACACTCCCCTTGGTCAACCTGCACTGCACGTCTGCACCTCCACATATGCCACGACCCCATACAGTATGTCGAGAGATAAAGCATTTTTTCAGAAAAGAGATTATTTTAGCAAAAAGTTAGTAACTTGCAAGGATGTCGAGAGACATGGAAGGATAGACCTCCTTGATATTCATGATGACAGATAATATAGCATATGCAAGAATGCCTATGCAGAATCAACAGAGCTCTAATGACACAATAAGACATAGTAGTACAGTTGGTAACAAGCAAACAATATGCTATAAATAACATATCTCACACTTCTTTTTTAGCAAAAATTTGCGGCTGAAGCTCATAGAGTCAATCTGTGAATGAGAGATAAATGGAAACCATTAACATCATGTAAAAGAGTTAATTCAAGAAAGACGATCAGATTAGTTTTTAGTTTTCTACCTTCATCGCTGTTGTCACCATCGCCATCAGACAAGTATTCTTTTAGCCAGTCTTTTGAGCATATTAGTCCTTCAGCTGTTTCTGGGTTTAGAGAACTACGATGTTGATCGATGACCATGCCAACTGTACTGAATGTTGATTCGGAAGCCACAGATGACAATGGAATAGCAAGAAAGTCACGAGCCATCTTGGCTAGTACAGGATAATTCTCTACATTTCTTTTCCACCACTTCAACACGTCAAAAATTTCACCTTCCCTAAGGGGAACCAATGCATCTTCTAGATACATATCCACCTCTGACCTTCTAGAGTGATTAGGGCGATGTTGTTGTTTGAATAAAGCAAATCCTAACTCCAATTTGCGCTTTCCTGATAGCTTTGGGAGCATATTTGCTGACCCTCCAACCTCAGGTGACAAACTAATGTTGGTTCTGTGAGAAGACCTTTGCACCATGCGTTCATAATACTCATAATATTCTTTTAAACCACATCCGGACAATAGCTACCCTCTCTTCTGCCACCTCTTCGCCATATGCTTCAGTGCAACAAAAAGTCAGAAGAACTAGCTTGTATCGTGGATCTAACAAGGATGCAACAAGCAGAACTTTGTTAGGCTGATCCCAGTATTTATCAAACTTTGTTTTCATGTCTTTGCACAGATCCTTCAAGAAATCATCCTTTGCATATTTCTCATCAACGAGAAGTTCCCGGATTGCGCAAATTTCTGCCAAGTATCTATGTGATGTTGGGGATTTACGCATGGAGAATACTTTTGTTGCATCAGCGAAGTTCTTTAGGAAATTGCAAACTATCTCAGCTAGGTTCCAGTCGGCAACTGTAGGTCCTTGGATGTTTTGGACATCAACATAGCTAGTGAGGGCTTGCTTAAATTGGAGAGCTTCTTCAAGCATGCTATAGGTGGAATTCCATCTTGTCACAACATCCAATTTTAGTCCTTTCTTATGTTTAAGGCCAGACATTTCCGGAAGCATGTTGAAAGACTGCAAACGAGGACCAGATGAGTTCACATGTTTAACCACTTCCCTAACCGGATCAATTGCATCCTTTATAATATCCATTCCATCTTGTACAATTAAGTTCAAGATGTGTGTTGCGCATCTGACATGGAGATCTTCACCTCCAAAGGGTTTATCAGTCCAAAGCTTAGCCTTCAACTTGTTCACTGCAGCAGTATTCGACGTGGCATTATCTAGAGTAAATGCAAAAGCTTTGTTGGACAATTCCCAGTCATAGAGGCAATCCATAATTGTACTATGGATTGCAGCAGCATTGTGAGGATATGGGACACTTTTGAAACTGATAGTATGCATGTGTAGATTGAAATCTTCATCAATATAATATGCAGTCAAGCAAATGTATCCAAGTTCTTGGACTGATGTCCACATATCAGTTGTGAAACTAACATGGGAGCCAGAATTAGCCAAGCTATTGCTGATTTTCTTCCTTTCTTCTTCATAGACACCAACGCAATCCTTTTTGAGTATTTTTCGACCATGGACATGAAGGCTTGGGTGTGCCGACTTCATCATTTTCTTGAAGAAGCCATTTTCTATCTTCCTAAAAGCAATATTGGCAGTGATCCAAAACTTATTCATGAAATCCCTTGTAAGAGCTGGATCTACCACAAAACCATGTGCATCTCCAACAGGATCATTCACTGGAAATATCGCATTGCGATCAATATCTGATGGGAACTCTTGGCAGCCGGAGATGATATGGCGCTTCATGTGTGACACACCAAACCCCTGATGATATGACAACTTTTTTTGGCAATACATGCAAATAGCTTTTCCTTCCTCGGGCAATTCTCTGAAAAATTCCCAAACTCTGGACCGTTTCTTGCTTCTGCGATTTGTAAGCTGAGTTGCTTCATCCACTTCTTCACCAACTTGTGACTGCCCTGCAGTTTGACTATTTGACATTCTGACAATTGGGAGTATTACTACTGCACTAACTTAAGCTGCTCCAAATGAGACGACACAGCAGTAATGGAAAGATTCAAAGAATAAGTCCAACTAGAGTACTACTACTGAATATCAGCAAACAGTGTAGAGTAAAGGGCTGCAAAAAGAAGTTGGAGAAAAAGATTAATTAGGTTAACTACGACTAGTCAAATGTGGAAAGCTCCTGGCAGAAAAGAAACCGAGACTGCTAGGCCGGACGTGCATACAGTAATGTTTAAGCATTTTAGAAATGACCAACGGTATGTGGTCTACACCGAGTAATATTATTATACTTAGTAAAATCAACCATATCTTAGAAAATATATCTCAGCCAGAACTAAAAAACAATGTTTAAGTTTCATTACCACCGGTCATGCATAGTTTCTTTGGCAAAGCAGTGGTGACGTTCTGCATCTGACGGCAATTCGTTGGCTGGTCGCCATCGCCAAGTCGTTCTTCAGCTCGCTGATGCGCTGCTGCCGCAACCAAAAAAGGACAATCAATTCACACCTAGAAAAAGAATAGTTCACATCCTAAATACGTGGGAGATGTGAAGCAAAAAACATTGCTTGATCCTCTCACAAACAAGGTGACATCGATCCTCAATAGGAGGATGTGCATCAAGAACAAGAGGTCACCTTGAGAGAGAGAGGTAGAGGAAAGAGCTGGTCACCTTCAGCTAGGTGAAGGGAAAGCGTCAGGGCGAGCAGACGTAGGAGAGGCTCGTGGTGGAGGGCGACGCCGGGGTCGGGGAGATCTTGAGGAGGGGGTGGCGGCTGCTAGGCTCCTCAGCCCCCTCCCCAGGCATGGTTGCCTACTCGCGGTAGGAGACGGCGGTAGAGTTGGGGAAGATTCGAGGAACGGGCGGCCACCGGCGGACAGGGACAGAGGGAGGTGGCGGAGTGGGTTGCTGGTGAGCGGCGACGGAGTGGGATTCGGGGCGGTAGGGTTCGTCTACGTATCGTGTCGAGGTCCATGGATACTGGACGGTCCAACGCTAATGTCCATATGTGTCCACTCTTATTGGACCTGATGTCCATTTAACGTTCAGGTCCAAAGAAGCCCAGTCCAATTGGGTCCACGTTAAATAAGGTCCAAAGCCCGTGGACGTTTTCTGTCCAGTTCCAGATTTACCCATACTTGGGTGCAAACTGCAAACCTGGAATATGCGGATGTACACCCCGAAATATTTTTGGAAATCTTTTGACATTTTGAAATTTATTTCTTGTACATTTTTTAATATAGGTTCATATGCATCTGAGAGCCAAAACACAACATCCATATATATTGTTATGTGTAGCTTCTGCTGGCATATCTACGGTTATAAACAAGATATAACACTAGATACTTGATGTGTTCATGTTGAAAATGTTAGTGTATTTATCCAAGACAGTTAGATATAATTTTTATTATATTTAGAGTGCTTTGTATTTCTTGTGAACTTCTATACCTGACCTGGATTTTTCTCGCAAAAAAATAAAAACAGTTAGACATCCTTAAAGGAAATGGTAAAAAAACCTCATCTGCATATACCCTCTTGGCAAATCAAGCCGAGCCTATATTGATCCATTACCCTTGGTCAGAAAAGATGAAGCAAAACGTGAAAGAAATTACTCTGGCAGATTAAACCGACCATGCACGCACATGAATGCACGGCTAGATGACTCATAATCATACAAAGTGTGTCCCTGCGGCCCATGTGGCCATGTGTTTGGTTTGGCTCGTAGTGGTTGTTTAGCACTAGCACGTCAACACAAATAATTGTCCAGTCCTTGATTATGCTGGACCAGCTGTGAAGTGAAATATATTTGTAAGTCGTCATCTAGTGTAGATTTCAAAAAAAAAAAGATTTCGATTGATCGGACGTCTACGAAGGTTTAAGTAGAGGGGCAAAGCGATCGAAGGTGTACTGAGTTCACTTTTTGGTTGGTCCAATAGTACTTGGCTTGTAAAAATTAGGTGCACGGCGTTTTGGCTCTCGGGTGTAGAGAGTGGATTTGCTGCCCACACGTGTAGCTATACACTTATGTCTTATACGGAGATTCAAGCTCTATATATGATTTTGTTTAGCTTGTTTTTTTAGTAGAATATGAGATTCTGCTGCAAAAGTGGTTTCGAAATTTTGGTTTAAATTTTTGGGGGTCAAAGTCAACTCACAAAAGGGTTTTTTGTGGACTTTTTTAATTCTGAGTTACGTTGATCACAAAAATTTCAAACCAGAATTTTTAACCCACTTTTGCACGGTAGAATTTCGTGTTCTACTAAGAAAATGAGCTAAAACGGGTTCATATGGCTTAAATTACCGTACATAGGTGTGTAGCTACCCATGTGGGCAGCAAGTTTCCTTCGTTCGGGTGTATATGCTTCTTTTATTTGAAATACATTTTTAATATATTGAAAATGTTAAAATAATTTAAATTAAAATGTTGTGTATGCATCTCCATGTTCTCTGTGCCCACTTAGTGTTTTTGAGAAAAATTGATTTTTACGTGGCCTATGTAAAAATGAAAAAAATTGCTACTAAAATAATCCTTCTCGAGTCACTTTTTGTCTTTTTTCATAGCCCACAAAAAAAATTTGTTTTTCACGAAACTGAGCATGAGCACATAGAATGTGAAGATAAACATGCGAAGTTTTTTCTAAATATTTTGACATTTTAAAATTTAATTTCTAGATAAAAGGGAGCATACGCACCTTGGATTAAAAGTGCAATTTTCCTGGATTCGAATAAGTAAAGTAATCAGCTATAAATAAATAGAAAAGTTAGATAAAGGAATTTTCACGATCAAGTGGTCAACTGTTATACAGACTTTGTCAAGGTAACACAAAATAGGGTGTTGCAGCCATAAGAATATAAAGTTGTACGCAAGGATGGCAATGGAGCAGTTTCAGTTACAGACAGTGCAAAACCAGATCCAAATCAATGTCCATCAACCTTACTATGCCCCGTCTACGAAAGTATCCATGGACATGGATGTTGCTTCAAATCCAAACCCGTCGAATATCCGAGTATCCATGGATATCCAAGTGTTTACAAACTATGTACAACATAACAAAATTTGATCATTTCAGCGGCATTTCGCTGCCACTTTGACAGCATTCCGACAATATTAGCAATAATTATACGAGCAATGATAGGAATAAAAAAACAACAATATTTTGACCACATAGTACTTAAATTATGTCAAATCTCACATCTCGATCACACAAGAAAATACAGAGTTGTCTCATCTCAGTCTCACTGACATGTGGGTCCAACATGTCAGTTGAATATCCATTGGATATCTACGGGCCGAAACCTCTGTCCGTGTGCACCACATGAGTTATCGTATATCTGCCCCATGAAATCCCTAGACGTAATAAGCCCTCCATACCCATGCCCGGAGGGCCAGATATCCGTGGATACCCAGATCCTTAGATAAAATTGTCATTCTTAGTTGTACGAGAGGAATTCGAAAACAAAGAGATATAGAAAACACATTCATAGTGTCACATCATGTTGAAGGAAGCTATTCAGGAACAAGTGGAAAGGTATTTCCTTCAGCAACAAACATACAATTTCTATTTCTACTCTTGTTAGTAGAAGAGGAATCATCGAGAAAGATTATAAATTCGATCGCTTGAATCATGCAAAAATTCTTGTTAGTGTGCTTTTGAATTCTATAGGATTCTGGTTTGTTCAGCTGCATCATACAAAAACATAATTATTCTTCTCAAGAAGCTTAACTATTTGAGTCAATGCAAATTTTGCTATGAAATAGACTACAAAGCCTTAGGAAAAAATCATACAAATCAAACAACTACTATGCACATAATTCTTGAATCAAAGAGGCTGGACGCGGATATTCCGCGCATGTCAAAACAAATATTTTGCCCCTTTGCATACCAGCCCCATTAGTTGTGATTGTTTTTTCTGTTGTTTGGGGACAATGCATATTGGGTCGGCCTTGGTTGGTTCATGTTTGCCGTCAGTGGGGTGATTTATTTCAAATTGTTGAGGACATGGTCGTCTTGTGCAACTTTGGTTGTAGGTTCTCAAGTTGTGTGGCATTGTTGCTCAATGGTGGGTGGTGGTACTTCGAGACAAGAGCCTCGGAAGGAGATGATGGTGGTCCACGCATTAGAGTTTCTCAGCTTTGCGAATGTTGATCTCGTATAAGGATGCCAATGGGTACGGTATGGTACATGTAACACAGTACCATACATCCATACCCATCACCTTATAACACGTATGTGCAAAATTTTATCTATATCATACCTGGTGGGCACCTTTACACACTGGGTGTACACAATTGTTAACAATTGCACATTCATAGATAGCACATTGCACACGCACAAAACATTGTATCAACTCGATAAAATAAGTACAGAAGTATTATGAATAGAAATCCACATTCGTATAATATAATTATATCAACTCAGTAAAAAAATGCACATCATGTCAAAACGGATAGGGTTTGCGTATACATAGGGGCACATAAGTGTACCTTGATGGCTTTCTGTACTTACAGGAATGGAAGGATGGGGCCCACCACGACAGGAGCTCTCGCGACAGCGGTGGCGATCGCCGATACGTCTCCAATGTATCTATAATTTTTGATGCTCCATGCTTGTTTTTACACCATTTGCCTACTATTTCGTTACACTTCGTGGCACTTTTATGCATTTTCCGGAATTAACCTATTAACGAGTTGCCACAGTGCCAGTTCCCTGTTTTCTGTTGTTTTTGTGTTTCAGAAGTGATACACAGGAAATATTCTCGGAATTGGACAAAACAAGTTCCTGAAGTCTTATTTTACCCGGAAGCTTCCAGAGATCCGAAGGAGAATAGGAGGGGGGCCACCAGGGCCCCACATGCTAGGGCGGCGCGGCCAGGGCCCTGGCCGCGCGAGCCTGGCGTGAGGGCGCCTGGCTCCTCCTCTGACATCGCCCCTTCGCCTATAAAGACCCCCCGACGGAAAAAACCTAAGTACCCGATCACTTTTCCAGAACACATCGCGATCCGCCGCCGCCATCGACCCAAAGATCAGGAGGGTCCAGAAGCTCTTCCCGGCACCCTGCCGGAGAGGGGAATCGCCACCGGAGGTCTTCTTCATCGCCATGCTTGCCTCCGGAGCGATGAGTGAGTAGTCTACCTTGGACTATGGGTCCATAGCAGTAGCTAGATGATTGTCTTCTCCACCATGTGCTTCATGTTTAGATCTCATGAGCTGCCCTACATGATTGAGATCACCGTTATGTAATTCTACATGTTTGGTTTGTTGGGATCCGATGAATATTGGTGTTTATGATTGAGTTGCTGTACTGAATATTATCTTATGTTATCTCTATGTTGTTTATGATCTTGCATGCTCTCCGTTGTTAGTAGCTATCTTGGCCGAGTAGTTGCTAGTGACTCCAAGAGGGGGTATTTATGCTCGATAGTGGGTTCATGCCTCTGCTTAACCTAGGGGAGTGACAGAAACCTCTAAGATTGTAGATGTGTTGTTGCTACTAGGGAGAAAACAACATTCATATGCTCAAGGGCATATGCTTTGTTTACATTACACACTTTGCTTAATGCAATTATCTGTTGTTCGCAACTTAATACTCATGGGGTGTTCGGATTGATATCCCCGGGAGTGGATTATTAGTCATAGATGCAGTTGGATGGCGGTCTATGTATTTTGTTGTAATGCCCAGAGTAAATCTCATAGTGATCTTCTTGACATATCACGTTTATCTTTATTCTATCAATTGCCCAACTATAATTTGTTTACCCAGCATGTGTTATTTATCTATGGAGAGACACCACTAGTGAACTGTGGACCCCGGTCCTATTTCCATTATATTGCTATCACCTGTTTACTTTACTCGCACTGTTTACTTTATTCGCATTGTTTACTTTACTCACATACTCTACTGTTTTCCACTCGATACGCTCATAACCTTTGTTTCAAGCAAACCGGTGAGATTGACAACCTCATCGCAAGTTGGGAGCAAAGTACTTGGTTGTGTTGTGTGCAGGTTCCGCATTGCTACTGGCCGAAGACGAGTCAACAAGTATCGTTAAACGGCGCCCTTGTTGGAGTGTTATTAAGCCAGTCTGCATCACCTTCAGTCATCGCTGTCTGCTTTTCTCCTGAACGATATTAAACCTTAGTTTCTTAACTGAGGGAAAACTAGCTGCTATACTCATCATACCTTCCTCTTAGGGTTCCCAACGGGCTGGTCATTCACCACGCACAAGGACTGTCTGCTACACGTCAGCTTGGCATCAGCAGCTTCTTTTCTGGCGCCGTTGCCGGGGAAGAGTAGAAGACTTCTGCGAGGGGAGTTTTTCACACGCACATCCTTTACTTTGTTTTATTGTTTTGCTTTACTTTATTTATTTTACCTGCATTGCTTTATATCAAAAACCCAAAAAAATTAGAATCCTTGGTAGTTGTTTTTACTTGTTTACTTTCGTTTTGCTGAAATGGCCAATCCTGAAAACACCAAGTTGTGTGACTTTACTAACACAAACAATAGTGATTTTATCTGCACTCCTATTAAGCCACCTATTCCTACTGCAAACTTTTATGAGATTAAGCCTGTTTTGTTGAACCTTGTTATGAAAGAGCAATTCTCTGGTGCTAGTACTGAAGATGCTGCAGCTCATCTCAACAATTTTGTTGAGCTATGTGAGATGCAAAAATATAAGGATGTTGATAGTGATATTATTAAGCTCAAGTTGTTTCGTTTTTCTTTGAGAGGAAAAGCTAAAGATTGGTTGCTGTCTTTGACTAACAATAGTATTGATTCATGGGCTAAGTGTAAGGATGCTTTTATTGGTAGATACTATCCTCCTGCTAAGATTATATCCTTGCGTAGCAATATTATGAAGTTTACTCAGTTTGATAATGAACATGTTGCTCAAGCTTGGGAAAGAATGAAATCTATGATAAAGAATTGCCCCACTCATGGACTGACTACTTGGATGATTATCCAAACTTTTTATGCAGGACTGAATTTTTCTTCAAGGAACCTACTTGATTCAGCTGCTGGAGGCACTTTTATGTCCCTTACCTTGGGCGCCGCAACAAAGCTACTTGACAACATAATGGTAAATTATTCCGAATGGCACACCGAGAGAGCTCCACAAGGTAGGAAGGTAAATTCTGTTGAGGAAACCTCTTCTTAAATGATAAGATTGATACCATTATGGCTATGCTTGCTAATGATAGGACTCATGTTGATCCTAATAATGTTCCTTTGGCCTCTTTGGTTGCTCAACAAGAGCATGTTGATGTGAATTTCATTAGAAAGAATAATTTTAACAACAATGCTTATAGGAACAATTTTGCTAGTAACAATTATAGGCCGTATACTTCTACCAATGGTAATGGTTATGGTAATTCTTATGGTAATTCCTACAACAACACTAGGGCCGCGCCCTCCGAGCTTGAGGTAATGCTCAAGGACTTCATCGGTAAGCAAACTGCTTTTAACAAGTCTGTTGAGGAGAAGTTAGGCAAAATTGATATTCTTGCTTCTAAAGTTGATACCTTGCTCATGATGTTGAAATTCTGAAATTAAAAGTGTTGCCTAATGATGTGAAAGAGAACAATGTTTTTGCTACCGCTAATGCTATTCAAGTTGGAATTGATGAAAATATTAGATTGTTAGCGGAATTGCATGCCAGGTGGGAAAGAGAAGATGAGATAGCTAGAGAGATGAAGGTATGTACCATTACTACCTCTAATGATGTTGCTCCTAATGCTAGCAATCCTCCTACTTTGATTGGTATAGAGAAAACTCCCACTCCTTGTGTTAAAAAGCCTAAAACTGCCAAAACTTTTTCTCAAAAGAGTGCTGAAATTTTTCGTAGTGTGGGAGATGATAGCTCTACTTCTTTTAATGATTTTGATGTTGATGGCTGCAATATATCTGAAGTTATTTTGTTCTTGCAAAAGCTTGCTTTGACTCCCAATGCTAGTTCTTTAAATATTGCTTTTACTAAGCATATTACCAATGCTCTCATGAAAATTAGGGATGAAAAGTTGAAGCAAAAAGCTTCTGTTCCCAAGAAGTTAGAAGATAGTTGGGAACCCATCATTGATATGCATGTTAATGGTTTTGATTGCCATGCTTTATGTGATCTAGGTGCTAGTATTTCTATCATGCCTAGAAAGATTTATGACATGCTTGATTTGCCACCGCTTGAAAAATGTTATTTTGATGTTCCGATTGCTGATGTTGCTAAGAAGAAACCTTTGGGAAGGATTAATGATGTTCTTATTGTGGTTAACCATAACCTTGTTCCCATTGATTTTCTTGTTATGGACGTTGAATGCCATGCTTCATGTCCTATTATTTTGGGAAGACCCTTTCTTCGAACTGTAGGTGCCATCATTGATATGAGGGAAGGCACTATCAAATATCAATTCCCACTCAAGAAAGGTATGGAACACTTCCCTAGGAAAAGAAAGAAATTACTTTTTGACTCTATTCTTAGAGCAAATTATGAGCTTGATGCTTCATCACTTGAAATACTTGATTCGCAATTTTCTGCGCCTAGCTCAAAGGCGTTAAAGAAAAGCACTCTTGGGAGATAACCCAATGTTTTCTTTTCAGTACTTTTTCTTTTATTTGAGTCTTGGAAGTCATTACTACTGTAATGACCGCTCCTTATCTTGTTTATTTCGTTTTTGTGCCAAGAGAAGCCTCTAATTCGAGTGAGGTAAAGATTTGGGGATGTTGCTATCCTGAAACTGTTTTCGGTGCTGCACCGTAAAAATTCGTATAAATTCTCTGTATATCTTTTGGACCTGCGATTTCTTGTGCATATGCCCCAGGTTATATACAAACTTTCGTTAGTTGAACACTTTTTTATTTGAGCAACATAAAACCTCTCAAAAATTCGACCTTTATCAGCTGTTCAGTTTTGACAGATTTCTGCCAATATTTGTGTTTGCCACTTTATCGCTTTCTTTTGAGTTCTTTTGATCACGGAACTTTTGGGGAGGTTGCTACAGTAGTATTTGCTATATATGTGGTATTTTTGAGTTGAAACCTGAAGCAAAAAGAGATTGATTATATGTTATGCTTACACTAATGTTGCTAATAGAATTGTGTTTAGTTTTGTATGAAGGAAGTTTTCAAGTGTAGGGATTGGAGAATGATGAGATGAGTTGAAGAATGGACAAAAGCTCAAGCTTGGGGATGCCCATGCATCACCCCAAGAAATATCCAAGAAGTACAAGCATCAAAGCTTGGGGATGCCCCCGAGGCACCCCTTCTTCATCGGCAAAAATCAGGTCACCTTTCAAAACACTATATTTTTATTGCTTCATGCACTATGTGTTTTTCTTGGAGCGTCAGTTGTTTTAGTTTTCTTAGTTGGTTTAGTTTGTTTGTTTGCTGCAATAAATGGTTGGATCCCAACAAATTTCCTTTGGAGGAGATGTACTCGTTTTCATTTGCAAAGAACGCTCTAGTTTTCACTCTTATTAAAAATCGAGTGTTCTTCTTTTTCTGTTACTGCTTTTGGTTTTCGTTTTCGCCTTGATTTGCGTTCAGACCTTGTCATATCTTTTCATCAAGGTGTATTTTTGCCTCTGATCTTTATTGGTTTTCATCAAAAGAGGTGTTTATAAAAATTTCAAATGGTGTTGGAAAAGAGAAAAAGCTTTGTGCAAAATAGTGGTACAAGAAGGAGCTTGTGTTGACTGTGGCTTAGGCTTTTTCATGTCATGCTTGATGTCTTTTTGATAGTATGCTTAGTGGTTTTGCTGTAGCATGACTTGTCTCAAATAACTGAGATTTCTTAATGAGCCTTTGAAAAAATCATGCGTTGTTTTAATTGTTTGGAAGCATTATTTTGGTTTTCTCCTTGATGCTTTATTTGGGTTGACTTGGCGCATGCTCACACATGTTAGACTCTTACAAAGTCGCCAATAGCCTTCATGATCATTTAGTTTTTGACTTTTGATGCCATCTTATGCTTCTTTTAATGTCGCTTTGTCGCTTTGCATGATTATGGCCATTATTGCTCTCTTAGTTGGTCGCTCCCAGTCTTTTGCTAGCCCTCGCCTTGTACTGAGTATGAGCTCTACTCGTGCATCCAACTCCTAAAAGCCAAAGTTTTCCAAAGTGTCCACCATATGTACCTACTAGCAATTTGCTATTCCAAGTAAATTTGACTTGCTTTTATTTTCTCTTCAAATTAAACTCTTACCAGTGTTATGCAAAATTCGGTCAGTAAAGCTGTCACGAACCGGAAGGCACACTTTACTTTTTCCTGTTCTTAAAAATTTGACATTGTGGTCTCTTATGTTGAGTTGTTATGCTTGCAAGTTGTAAGTTGGATTCTAGCCCAACCATGCTGTCATGGGCAAGCTTTCAACATTGCACTTCTTATTTGAGTTGATATCGTGATCTTTTGTTTATGGATGCCCGCGGTGTGAAATGAATTGGGAATCTTGTGGGGATCATGGAGTTTGTATATGTGCTAGGGAAACGCCGGGCCGCCAATCTAAGCCATGCATAATTTATGGTGGAAATTTGCAGCATACCCATGGTGAACATACGACGACGCATCTCACAATAAAAAGCTAAACAAAAGGCAAATAAAAGAGATGTTGAGGTGTTCATTGTCTGCTTGTCCTGTCATTTTGGTGTGGGCTTGTTCCATGTCATCGGGCACGGAGGTACCCCATTGGCGGTTCTCAATGATATGCATATACTTACAATGACAAGAGCCTTGCTTGGGACTCTAAGTAAAGTAGCATGAGGTTTGGGTACTCGTATTCACGGGGCACGAGGTTTTCAACTTATGATTTGTCAAGCATATGCATCATAATTGTTCTCGCATTAACTTTAACCATTCAAGATGCTTATGATGGGGGCAATGAGAGCTCAAAGCCAGTAAGTACCATAATTTTTGAAGGTTATAAAACTTGCAATCACTGCTTCCCTCTGCGAAGGGCCTTTCTTCTACTTTTATGTTGAGTCACCACCTTCTATCTTTATGCACCATAAGAGAGCATAGTTGTCATTCTTAGTGTGATATGCATTGTCCCAAAGTTCATTGATTGATTCATATTGTTGGTTTCACTTGTTCTTAAATTATTTGTATCTAGTCGCCCTCTTAAACTTGAAGGTGTCCTATGCATTTATGTTTTGCTCTCTTTGAAGGACAAGCTGAAAACCATTTGTATGTTTTTCCTTATGATTTGAACACACGTTTGACTTTCATTGTTTCATTTTCATGATCTTTTGTTTGTGTTCATTTGCATGTTTACAACATGGTTGCTAAGTTCTTATTATCAAGATTATATCTTCATGCCCATGTTTTAAGTTCTTATGATCCCAGCTCACAAATGCTTACATACATGATCAAGATTGTATAGGTGCATGTCACCTCAAAAATTATTCTTTTGTTATCACTTACCTACTCGAGGACGAGCAGGAGTTAAGCTTGGGGATGCTTGATACGTCTCCAACGTATCTATAATTTTTGATGCTCCATGCTTGTTTTTACACCATTTGCCTACTGTTTCGTTACACTTCGTGGCACTTTTATGCATTTTCCGAAACTAACCTATTAACGAGTTGCCACAGTGCCAGTTCCCTGTTTTCTGCTGTTTTTGTGTTTCAGAAGTGATACACGGGAAATATTCTCGGAATTGGACGAAACAAGTTCCTGAAGTCTTATTTTACGCGGAAGCTTCCAGAGATCCGAAGGAGAATAGGAGGGGGGCCACCAGGGCCCCACACGCCAGGGCGGCGCGGCCAGGGCCCTGGTCGCGCGAGCCTGGCGTGAGGGCGCCCGGCTCCTCCTCTGACATCGCCTCTTCGCCTATAAAGACCCCCCGACGAAAAAAACCTAAGTACCCGATCACTTTTCCAGAACACATCGCGATCCGCCGCCGCCGTCGACCCGAAGATCGGGAGGGTCCAGAAGCTCTTCCCGGCACCCTGCCGGAGAGGGGAATCGCCACCGGAGGTCTTCTTCATCGCCATGCTTGCCTCCGGAGCGATGAGTGAGTAGTCTACCTTGGACTATGGGTCCATAGCAGTAGCTAGATGATTGTCTTCTCCACCATGTGCTTCATGTTTAGATCTCATGAGCTGCCCTACATGATTGGGATCACCGTTATGTAATTCTACATGTTTGGTTTGTTGGGATCCGATGAATATTGGTGTTTATGATTGAGTTGCTGTACTGAATATTATCTTATGTTATCTCTATGTTGTTTATGATCTTGCATGCTCTCCGTTGTTAGTAGCTATCTTGGCCGAGTAGTTGCTAGTGACTCCAAGAGGGGGTATTTATGCTCGATAGTGGGTTCATGCCTCTGCTTAACCTGGGGGAGTGACAGAAACCTCTAAGGTTGTAGATGTGTTGTTGCTACTAGGGAGAAAACAACATTCATATGCTCAAGGGCATATGCTTTGTTTACATTACACACTTTGCTTAATGCAATTATCTGTTGTTCGCAACTTAATACTCATGGGGTGTTCGGATTGATATCCCCGGGAGTGGATTATTAGTCATAGATGCAGTTGGATGGCGGTCTATGTATTTTTATGTAATGCTCAGAGTAAATCTCATAGTGATCTTCTTGACATATCACGTTTATCTTTATTCTATCAATTGCCCAACTGTAATTTGTTTACCCAGCATGTGTTATTTATCTATGGAGAGACACCACTACTGAACTGTGGACCCCGGTCCTATTTCCATCATATTGCTATCACCTGTTTACTTTACTCGCGCTGTTTACTTTATTCGCACTGTTTACTTTACTCGCATACTCTACTGTTTTCCACTCGATACGCTCATAACCTTTGTTTCAAGCAAACCGGTGAGATTGACAACCTCATCGCAAGTTGGGAGCAAAGTACTTGGTTGTGTTGTCTGCAGGTTCCGCGTTGCTACTGGCCAAAGACGAGTCAACAAGTATCGTTAAACGGCGCCCTTGTTGGAGTGTTATTAAGCCAGTCTGCATCACCTTCAGTCGTCGCTGACTGCTTTTCTCCTGAATGATATTAAACCTTGGTTTCTTAACTGAGGGAAAACTAGCTGCTATACTCATCATACCTTCCTCTTGGGGTTCCCAACGGGCTGGTCATTCACCACGCACAAGGACTGTCTGCTACACGTCAGCTTGGCATCAGCAATCGCCACTGTAGCGACCGGAGCCCTATTCATGGCGGAACCGCCTCGATCCTCGCCCGCAGAGGGCCATGGAGAGAGGGGGGATGCGGCCACGCGTCGCCCCTAAGGGGGATTTCCACCGCGGTGAGCTCGTCTCATTCATTTCTGTCGTTTCCACCCCCTCTAGCTCGCCATCTCTGCCCTAGATCTGCAGCGACGCGGCGGCTAACGCTGGCGATTCCGGCGGATGGAGGGGAGGATGCGCCGCCCTCTGGCGTGCTTGAGGGAGAAGGGATCGTTGGACGAACCGGGAGAAGTTGGTGCAAGCTCGGGAGCACCTCCGCTGGCCCTGAGCGATGGCTGGGGCCGCCGGAAAGCGCGATCGAGGGGCGTTGCGGCTCCTCCGGACTTCCTCGACCAATCCTCGTCGGCTCCATCGACATCGAAGCTCATGATCGGCGAATCAGATCACCAAGGTCTTCAAGGTGCTCTGCCTCTCACGAGGCATTAGGTGATGAAGCCTGGTCCGAGAAGGTTGGCGTCCATCAATTCGGTCATGGAGAGGTCGTGGCAGGTAGCGTTGGAGGAGGAGACGCAAGTGCAAATTCCTCCCAGCTCGAAGGTATGTCAGAAACTGCCAGTTCCCCAGAAAATAGGTCGCCCGCGGCGGCCTCGATCTCCATTGGAGCAAGCGGCGGAGGTAGCGAACCTGCGTGCTCCCAGGTTGTGGAATCCAGTGCAGAGTCTGAGGGGTTTGTCTCCAACAGAGATAGATGCAGCGAACTCGCTGCTCAAATTCAGTTATCACACTGCGTTTCTGTCAGAAATGGTGCTGGAACTGAGGACGATCAGGTGAGTTTGGCTGTGTCTTCTGTGACAGAGCAAGTGATCCCCTGTGGCAATGGCGGGCTCCCTTCCAAATTCCAAACTAAAAGGGGATTGAGGAGATTCGTGCTTTGGCATGGATGGCAGCGGAGCAAGGATGGGGTGAGGGACCGTGGCGACAGTGACAGCGAGGCTGAGGGCTTTTTCCAACAGCTTTGGCATATTCCATGGCATCCCACCCACCCCAAAGCAGCTCCACCCTCTATAAAAAAGCCTCCAGCACCATCTAGGGTTCCGCATTTGCTTGTGGCGGCGGCGGTAGGGGAGCCATCTGGTGTTGCCTGTCTGGGGGTTGAGGCTGATCAGGGGAATTTCTCGGTTCCTTTGTTTCTGGTGATGCCTGGAAGAGGTGGTGCGAGGGGAAGAGGTAGAGGAGGTACTGGTGGCCAGGAACAATGGCCACAGCAGCAGATGCAACAGCAATTCCAACAGATGCAGGTGCCAATGGATTTTGGTCATGTGCAACAGTTTGGTTTTTCCTCCTCCATATGGATTCATGCCAGGTCCAATTCCAACCTGGGGTTTCAATGGCCCTTATCCTCAATTCCCCCCAAACCCTCAGTTTGCTCTGCAATCCAATCAATGGGTGGCACCTCAGCAGCAGCAACAGCAGCAATCCCAGAGCAGCACTGATCAGACTGGAAAGAAGACTCAAGCTAAGGCTAAGAAGAAGTTGATGGCTGCACCGAAAGATGCAGTGGTTACTGGAGCTGACAGCTTTGCTCAGATGAACTATACCAGCTCCATCTGCATGTGCTGTGGTGAACTAGGGCATCACCAAACTGTGTGTACAAAGCCAAAGTTCTGCTTCATCTGCAAGGACACTTCTCATCCTGTGGAGGAGTGTCCTGTTAGGAAAAGGCCTCATCAAATGGCCAAATATGTGGGGAGTGCTGCCACTGGGCTGGGGTTTTATCATATTGAACTCCCTGAGGTGGTGGTCAATCCAGTAGCTTCTACCAAGAACTATGGTGTGGTAATTGTGGAAGGGGGAATTATCTCCAAAGATGAGCTTGCTGCTGAGTTTTCCAAGATTTACAAGACAAACTGGCCTTGGCAGATCAGGGAACTAGGGCAGTCTGATCTCTTCTTGGTCAAGTTTCCCCCACACATCACTGTGGAACAGGTTATTGGTTACCCCAGATTTGGTCTGTCAAAAGAAGGTGTGTGGGTCAAGGTGGAAGCTTGGGCTGATGACCCTGAGCCTGCTGAAATCCTTTATGACATTTGGTTTAGATTTACTGGCCTTCAGTCAAAATGGTGTGAGTGGAATACTCTTGACCAAGCTGTCTCTGTGTGTGGCATTATGAGAGATGTAGATTGGCTAAGTGTGTTCAAGAACAATGCTCAAGAAGTTAGAGTGAAAATCAGCTGCAGAGATCCTTCCAAAATTCCTTCTGGGAGGCTCTTTGAGTTTCACAAGAATCTGTTCATCCTGGGCTTCACTGCAGAGTCTTTGCTGCCTACTAATGATGATGATGATGATTTGCTTGGTGAGGACTTGGAAGACCAGAATAGAAGGAATGGTGGAGATGGCAATGGAGACAATGGTGACAGAGGTGTGGACAATGGGGGTAGGTCTGATGCTCCTCCAAACAACATTCTGGGTGGTGCTAGGGCTGCAAACAACAACCAGACTGGTGGTGCTAACAGGACTAGAATGACCAGGGACTTGGGGAATTCTCATGAACAAGAGGGTCCTACTTCTGCTTCTGCTGTTTATCAGTTGTTGGTGCAAAAAGGAGTGATCAACAAAGAAGGATGTTTTGTCTGGGACAAAGCTGAGGTGGAGGAGGCTGTAATTGCTAAAACTGAGCAATTCTGGGCCAAGGAAACTACTACTAATGTCACCTTTCAACAGAGGCTGGAAGATGTTGTGGAAGCTGAATTATCCCTGCCTGACAATATCATGCCTGATTTTGAAGATCCTGCTGCTAAGCTTGCACTTTCAAGGATTCACAAGGAGAAGAAACAGAAATGGGTACCTGTTCAAGCAGTCAGATAGAGTTCTAGGATTGATAGATCAAAGAACATCATGGAGAAAGCTGAAGAAAGGAAGAGGAAGACTAACTTGGATATCCCAAAAATGAAAGGTATCATGTGTTCTAATCCTTTTACAGTTTTACCTATTCATGAATTAGATGATAGAGCTGATAAAGTTGGTATTTCAGTTACTGAGGATTTTGCAGAAATAGATAATCAGACAAAGTCTTCTAGTTCCTCCTCTAGTATGCCTTTTTCTGACAAAAATAGGCAAGAGGATCTAGATGAGTTCTGGACTGAAGTAGTTAGGAAATCTCGGGGCAAGCACCCCAGGAAAAAGTTGCAATGATTTGTTGTTTTTGGAATTGTAGGGGAATTTCTGCTCCTGGAAGACAGAAATTTATAGATGATAATTTAGTGCCTTTACATCTTGATTACATAGGCTTTCAAGAAACTAAGAAAGAGCAGTTTAGTAACTCCTTTCTGAAGAAACTGCTAGGAAATAGGAATTTTTTCTGGAATCATCTACCTGCTGTAGGTTCTGCAGGTGGTATTCTGGTAGGGGTTAATGGTGATTTATTTGAAGTAACAGCTTGGGAAATTAAATCTTTCTCTGTTAGTGTTGTCCTTAAAAATAAGATTAGTGAGAACGTTTGTAGAATTACTACAGTGTATGGCTCTGCCTATGAGGAAAAGAAACAGGAGTTTATCTCTGAACTTCATGAACTTTTTCTTAACTGGGATGGCCCTGCTATGATAGGAGGTGATTTTAATTTGATTAGATCATTTGAAGATAAGAATAATTTGAACATAGATTACAGGTGGGTAGATAAGTTTAACACCTGGGTAGAAATGTGGGCTCTCCTGGAAATAGGTTTAGCAGGGAGAGCTTACACTTGGAGTAATAATCAAGAAGATCAAGTGATGTGTAAACTTGATAGGATCTTCTGTACAACTAATTTTGATGCTGCTTTTCCTTTGTCCTCTGCAAGGGCTTTAGCTAGAATTGGGAGTGATCATACACCTATTATTTGGGAGTCTGGGGAGTCCCATAGGCCTAAGAAAGGAGGTTTCAAATTTTAAAAGTGGTGGTTAGCTAATCCTGAGTTTAAGATCTAGCTGCAAAAGCTTGGTCACTTGAGATTAACAATTCTTCAGCATTAGACAGGTGGCAAGCTAGGGTTAGGAAATTTAGAAGCTTAGCCAAAGGTTGGAGTGCCAACCAGGAGGCTGCTATTAGGAAACAGAAGAGAAAACTCATGGAAGAATATGATCTTTTGGATATTAAATCTGAAACTCAAATTCTTTCTGCTGAAGAGAAGGCTAGATTAGATTTTATCCTTAGGGATTTGAATAGTTTTTGGATCATGGAGGAGACAAAAGCTAAACAAAGGTCTAGGGAGAAGTGGGTAGCTGAGGGTGATAGGAATACTGTTTATTTTCATGCAGTAGCTAATCAGAGAAGGAGGAAGAAAATGATTCAAGTTTTAGATGGCCCTGATGGTCCAGTTCATGAAAATAAAGAGATGCTTAAGATAGCTGTGGATTACTATAAGGATCTTTTTTGTCTAGAACCTAGACCTGATATTAGACTTAAACCTGATTTTTTTCTGATGAGGAAAAAGTTAGTGTAGCAGAGAATGAAATTCTAGGAGGGGTTTTTACTGAGGAAGAGGTCAAAGAGGCAGTGTTTGGCTCTTATGCCGATGGTGCCCCTGGACCAGATGGTCTTTCCTTCATGTTTTACCAAACCTACTAGGATATAGTTAAAAAAGATTTAATTGATATGTTTAATGATTGGTATAATGATAATTTAGATTTACATAGACTGAACTTTGCCATGATCACTCTCATTCCCAAGGAAAATGAGGCAAGGTCTATGAAAAAGTTCAGACCTATTAGTTTGTTGAACTGCTCTTTTAAAATTTTCACAAAGGTTCTTACAAATAGATTAGCTAGAATTATTAATAGACTGATTTCTTATCATCAGTATGCTTTCATTAGAGGTAGATACATTCTGGAGAGTGTTGTTACGGCTCATGAAATTATTCATGAGGTCCATAGGAAAAAAGAGCAGGGGTTAGTTTTTAAAAATGACTATGAGAAAGCTTATGACAAAGTCAATCTAGATTTTATTTTTGAAGTCTTACAGCTTAGGGGTTTTAGTCCAGTTTTTATCAGAATGATTAAGCAAATTACTTTAGGTGGCTCTGTAGGAGTCAAAGTTAATGATGTGGAGAGTGATTTCTTTCTTACTGGAAAAGGACTTAGGCAGGGAGATCCCATTGCTCCTTTGTTGTTCAACTGTGTAGTAGATGTGTTCTCTAGGATGTTAGTTAAAGGAACTAATTGTGGGCTGATTAGAGGTTTTTGCCCCAATTTTATTCCAGGTGGGGTTGTCAGTCTGCAATATGCAGATGATACTTTGCTATTCTTAGTAAATGATCCACAAGTTGCCTTGAACTTGAAATGGATTTTAACTTGTTTTGAACAAATTTTAGGGATGAGGATTAATTTTCACAAAAGTGAGTTAATTCCTATCAACATAGAACCAGAGGAACTCCTTCCTTTCATTGAAATCTTTCAGTGTAAAGAAGGTGCTTTCCCTGTTAAATACTTAGGTATTCCTTTGCATTTTGATAGGCTTAGGAGAGAAGACCTACAGCCTCTTATTGAAAGTATTCTGAGAAGAATTACTGGATGGAGAGGTAGATTACTGTCATTAGCTGCTAAGAGGGTGCTCATTCAAGCCTGTCTTTCTAGTATTCCTATATATCTATTATCCTTTTTTTAATTCCCTAAGTGGGCCCTTAGTTTGCTAGACACTCAATTAGCTAACTTCTTGTGGAATGATGAAGAGGGAAACCACAAGATTCATCTGGCTAACTGGCCTTTTGTGTGTTTCAAAAAAGAGTATGGAGGAATGGGAATTCCAAACCTCCAGGACTTAAATCTGTGTTTAATAGGATCTTGGATTAAAAGATATATTCAAGGAGAAGGGGCTCTCTGGAGAAGAGTGGTAGATGCTAAGTATAATACTAAGAATCCTAACATTCTTTCTTGTCATGACATTCAGCCATCCATTCAAGGAGAAGGGGCTCTCTGGAGAAGAGTATCAAATTTTGGGAAGACATTTGGTTTGGTAATTCTCCTTTAGCCACCCAATTTTGGGATATTTACATTGTTTCTAATCAACATACCCAGACCATAGGCTTAAAAAAAATAGACCCAGAACATTAGAGATCTCTAGGATGGGGAGCATATTAGAGGCACTTTTAGAAGGATTTTTTCGGATGAAATGATGATCAATTGGCTTGAACTCATAGAAATTGCCAAGACAATCTCATATACTGATGAAAATGATCAACTTATCTGGCAATATGAAACAAATGGGATTTACTCTTCTAGTTCCATGTATGCCTTAGTTAATTTTAGAGGGATTCAACCCATCTACCTGCCTTCTGTGTGGAAACTAAAAATTCCACCCAGAATCCAGGTTTTCTTGTGGCTGTTTTCTCAAAATAAAATCATGACTAGGGACAATCTTAGAACTAGAGGTATGGTGAAACCTCTTGAATGTGAAATGTGTAAGGAACTGGAAACTGTCAAACATCGCATGTTTGAGTGTATAGTGGCTAGACAACTTTGGACAATTGTGGAAAAAGTTTTTGATTGCAAAATTGATAACTTTGAATCAATTGCTTCTAAATGGTTGTGTAATAAAAAGTTTCTCCATTTCAATTTAGTCACCTCTGCAACTCTTTGGGGGCTGTGGATTAATAGAAATAACCTGGTCTTTAATAAGACTTCTTGGATTAATATCAAACAGGTCTGGCGCCTGGTGCTATCATTCGTAAAAGAATGGAAAGTACCATTCAAGGAGCTAGAAGGGGGAAAAAGCAGTCAGTTCTTGGACTGTCTGCTGGTGCTACTCAGAAGTCGTCTACTACTACCCAGCCCATGATCTGCGATGACTTCGGCTGGACGGCGACCTGGAGAACCCTCGCTTCCTCGTTGGGGCATGGCTGCCGAGCCTCCCTGGAGTTCCTCAAAGCCCACCCGGAGGAGGGAGATGCCATCCATGTGGTCACCTGATGCTGATACGAAGCCGCTGTCTTTGGATTGCCTGGTGATGTGGTCTGCTGGAGCGAGTTTAGAGAGAATAGCTCTATAATTCTAGTGTCTGCTTTTGTTTCCAGCAGCTGAATATTTGTGTTGTTTTTACTCTTTTGCTGAACTCTCTTTCGCTTTAAGAACTTGTTGTAAGAATTGGTGGTTTCTTTTCTTCTGAAATGGAACCGGGGCAGGAGCCCTTTTAGTCTAAAAAAACATAAGTGTACCTTTTTTTTGCGGGGAAATAAGTGTACCTGATCGTAATATAATAAATTTGACAAAATGCGCCGCTTTGCTTGCTCATTCATGAAAATGTAAGGCCTTGTGTTTACAGGTGGCACTGACACATGCCATGATTGAAGCTTGAAGGGACGTGGCATTCGTATCAGTCGTATTTCATTATATTTATAATTTTGATTTTGATGAAAGGGTATTTCACAGAATGGAGTACCCCGCGGCGGCAGATGGAGCATCAGCATCTCCACTGCAGACCGACGAGCCGACGACGTCCGCGCGTGGTACAGTAGACTGCGTGTCCGCGTCGGCCCTCGCTCTCTCCCGGCAGCAGCCTCCGCCCCCTGCTTTTCCTGGCTGTGTCCTCCTCGCCGCATTTCCCTTTCCATTCCCACTCCCACGATTCATCCAGCCAGCCATTGGCTGCTGTCCCTTTCCTCCCTCCATCCCCTGCCCCACTCACAAAGTTTCTTCCTTTTTCCCCTGCCACATTTCCACTTCCGCAGTTCATACTCTGTTCCGCTCGCTGTAAAGGGCGGTGGCGGCAAGAGCAGCCTGGAACAAGGTTGTTGGATCTGAGTGAGTGACCGACTGTAACCTGCTCTCTCCTCTGGCCCTCCGAGAGCTCTCTCTCTTCTCAGACCACTTTCTTGACTCATTTCCAGCTGGGAATTCGAGCTTTTCTTGGATTTGGTAGGTCGAGGAGACTCGCCACCAGCTACAGATGCTGCCGAGCAGCAGAAGCAGGCCTCAGCCGAGGACTGCGGGTAGATCCTGGTCCTTCTCAGGTTTGCTGAAGAATTCATGTCAAGCTTTACTCTCAGTCTTTCAGTTAATCTCCATATCTTTTAGGCTTGGTTAATTTGGTGACAGTCTAATTTACCAGGAATGCTTAGTTTTCCTCTGTCATGCAGTACTAGCTTGTGCAACTGAGATACTGAACTGAATTCATGCCCTTCGCAGAGATGGACTTCTCCGATCCCAAGCGCAAGTCGAGATACCTCAGCAAGATAATCATGCTCGCGCTCCTCACGGCAATGTGCGTCGTCATGCTCACCCAGCCACCCTGCCATAGGAGGATGCCCAGTGTGGTAAGCATTCCTCTATCTCCTTGAGAATACTTATTTGGAGATCCATCCGGAACATAATTCTGAATGCTACTAAGCAATGCGGTAGAAATTTTGTGTTTTTAGCAGCTGAATATTCGTTCCTTCAAGTCTGGCCCCATGTTTAAATCTCCAATTTGTGTAATGTGCTCAGTTCTCCGTCCACGAACCCGGAGTAACACACGTGTTGGTGACGGGTGGTGCTGGCTACATAGGATCACATGCCGCTCTTCGGCTGCTGAACGACTCCTTTAGAGTCACCATTGTGGTTGGTACTTCACTCGAATAAACTCTGCATTGCTGTTTATTGCTCAAATTCAGCATCATTGAAATGTAGATTAAACAAGTGTCTCTCGTCTTAGGATAATCTTTCAAGAGGAAATATCGGGGCGGTCAAGGTTCTGCAGAACTTGTTTCCTGAGCCTGGGCAATTGCAGTTCATATATGCTGATTTAGGCGATCCTAAAGCTGTATCCTGATCTGGAGATAAATCTGTCAGTCAAGACAAATATATATTAATCTGGCAAGGAAATTGTTCTTGAGATTTTGGTTCCTTAACATGTTCTCAGGTTAATAGAATATTTGCAGAAAACGCATTTGATGCTGTCATGCACTTTGCTGCTGTCGCGTATGTCGGCGAGAGCACACTTGAGCCTCTGAGGTATTAGACTTTGGCTCGTGAGTATGTATTATCCACGAACATTACCTATCCTACCTTCACAAGATACTAAATTTTTTTGAACAGGTATTATCATAACATCACTGCAAATACTGTAGTTGTGCTAGAAGCCATGGCTACGCACAATGTTAAAACCCTGATCTACTCTAGCACATGCGCCACCTATGGGGAGCCCGAGAAGATGCCTATCACTGAAGAAACACCCCAGGTCAGTAGTCATCTTTGCAACCAATTCTTTCTGAAGAAGTTGGACATTTCATGCCGTGTAAACTTTGAGAGAATTTCTTTCCCTGAAGTATTTCACTGAATCTTTTGTACAGTTTCCTATCAACCCATACGGTAAGGCTAAGAAAATGGCAGAGGATATTATTTTGGACTTCTCCAAGTCCAGGAAATCGGACATGTCAGTGATGATTCTGAGGTCGGTATGATGGTATCTCTTACTACAAAACATCCATGTCTGTTTTGTACGACCATAACACCATTTGATTACTGAATGGGTATCATAACACTTTTAGATACTTCAACGTCATCGGTTCCGACCCAGAAGGGAGGCTGGGCGAGGCTCCACCACCTGAACTGCGTGAGCACGGCCGTATATCTGGTGCATGCTTTGACGCAGCACTTGGAATAATCCCAGGTTTGAAGGTACATTTTCCAACAATTAGTAAATTGTCAGTGTGTTTCAGCTAGAGTCCCTGCTATCCGTAAAAGATTATTCACTTTTACTGGATAGCTCGCGTTCTTTTGGGAACTGCTTATTTGCTACATTAGTAGATTACTGATTAACAGATATTCGTTTTCTTTACAGGTCAAAGGTACCGACTACGAAACGCCTGATGGGACTTGTGTACGAGATTACATTGATGTCACTGACCTGGTTGACGCCCATGTGAAAGCGCTCAACAAGGCGGAAAGAGGCAAAGTTGGCATATACAACGTTGGCACTGGAAGAGGTCAATCATCAGATCATCAAATATTGTGTTATGATGATCTTAACAGAGGAAAAAACTATCTGTCCACCATTTTAGTTAATTGATTCGTGGTCATTCCTTTTTGCTCCCCAGGTAGGTCAGTGAAGGAGTTTGTGGAAGCTTGCAAGAAGGCAACCGGAGTCGACATCAAGGTCGACTACTTCTCTCGCCGCCCTGGTGACTATGCGGAAGTGTACAGCAACCCCGCAAAGATCAACCGTGAGCTCAACTGGACAGCACAGCATACCGAACTCCAGGAGAGCCTCAGGGTCGCTTGGATGTGGCAGATAAAGCACCGGAGCGGGTATGGACAACCTCAGGCTATGATTTTGTGAAGAAGTTTACCCTACAGCACGACCTGTTGGTTGAGACTTAGGTCGATATATATTCTTTGGCTCACTCACAGATGGCAGTTACACATTAATTATATAGCATGTATGGTCATTCATTGGATTCCTGAGATTATCTATTTATAAGAAGCTTAGCAGTTCTTTGTAATTTGATGTTTTCAGTCTATAATAACCATATTCTCTCACTGAACTGCAATGGTCGTCAGAGCCCCTCCGGATTCTATAGCGAATGCAAATGAGGTCAATCTGCATGAACGGTAACAGTTCACAAACAAAATTCCAGTGAAAATGTAGCATATGGTCACATTGCCTGACAAAAACAGGAGCATGCAACTTCAACTTTCTTGTGCAGCATCCAGGAACTACTAATCTCTACAAATAAAACGGCAATACGACTGGTAGGTCGTGCGTCGCGGTCATTTTTTGTTTTGGTCCCTCTAAAATTGGTAAATCAACCAGCGGTCCAAAGTTTCGCAAAATAATCCTCTCATCATCCCGTCGCAGCGAGTCCGTCACCGGACATGGCGAGGGGGGGAGGTGCTGTTCCCAACGCCCGCGGCCGCGGTGCCCGGCATGGTCTGGCCTACCTCCTCGTGGAGGCAAGTTCCCCGGCGCAATCGATCTGGTGCCCGGAGCGACCAGTGTCGAAGCCCCCGCGCGATGCAGGTGTGCCCGCACATCCTAGAGGTCGTGAGGAGTTCGTCTCTGATGGTGCCTGCGCCGACCGCCCCCTCGTGCTCCCCGCTGACGCCACCTCCACCGCCGCCCTCTCTCTTCTTCATAGACGGCATGAGCCACCGGAGAGGACCCCCTCGACAATTCGCAGCCCTCATGCTTGGGGAGCAGAGGGAACGGCGACCATGTGCGTCACTTTTGCCTTGGACCATGGTGGCAACGGTGAGCGGCGCTTGGGCAGACGGAGCTCGGATATGGGGGCTCGCTGGTCGCTGCCGCTTGCCTCCGCGTGCATCCTTGCCTCCTTGTACAGCTCCGTTGATCCAAAGGGAAGGGCTTCTGCAGTACGTGGTCGCCGCCGCCGTCAGGTACATAAATTGGCGGCTTGCCTGTACGATTGAACCCAGAGATGCAATAGTACTAATCAATTATTTTGATATGTGCTATATAATCCATCAATTTTGTAGTTGGATGGCCAAGGTCTTCACGCAGCCCCGCTACATGTGAGCAGTTTTTGTGCCTCGTCAAATTTGGAATTGGTTTCTAACTTGCAATACTTTGCACGAACAAACAGCATGCTTGGTATTAGAGCCCATTTCAATACAGAGAGTCAGAGAACGATTTGATATTGAACTCAAATTCAATTCCAGCTACCTAATATTTACATCCAGACGAAGCCTTAGATTGTGCTTTGGTGGAATTCTTCCAGAACCTTTGAAAGTGATTCAGTCCCATAAGACGGCAAAGCAGTTTGAGCTACTAGCGGCACCAATGTTGCCAGTAATTAGGTTGGTGTTGATAATGATGTTGTCTCCAATTTCTTGTCCTCTAATTAGCACTAGAGTATTTTTATTGGTCCTAAAACCTAGAACATGGAAAAATATTGCCTCTGTCGTTAGTTCTTGCATACCCAATTTCTGGCTCCAAGTTCTCTTGGTCTGAATCCTATACCCAATTGCTTGCTATTGATACTTCTTGAATCCGAGACGGTGATTAATCCCTAGAAACATCTGAATTGGAGGTGAAACATTATGTTTGTGCGCGCTACCGAGAGGATAGGTGTTTTCCGCTTTGTGTCTACATTGACGGATTTTGAATCTTGTGATTATAGAAGGCAAGGCCATGTTGTAGTGGTCTAGGGCGGATTATAGATGGATGTGTTTTGGTAGAGTTAGATTACTGTGAAGTTGGGTTAGTGGAGGGCACAAAGACAGTGGAAAGGGACTGCTACATGGAGTTTGATTCTTGCTGGGTATGTGCGGGATTGGTAGATATGATTTTTATCACTTGTCGATGAATGCTACAATCTGAATTTAGGTTTACTTATGTAATGTTGGTCCGTAGCAACGCACGGACAAATGTGCTAGTTTCACCAAATCGGTAATGTTCGGGCAACAGAAAAATAAACATGCCATTTTTTTGTGAGGTAAGATAACCAAAATTCGCACTAGAAATGCCAAAATGAACTATAAGTGATATTTTGGCAGGATCTCACTTGGCACCTTAAACGCACAATTGACAGGATGTCAAACCACAGATGCCAAACCATCCAGTCAATGAATTACCTAGGCACATCATAGGCTCGCACACATATCACAGATCTTAATGTAGGAGTTCATTGTAAACGTTACTTACAAGCTGGCGTATGCAAGAGAATTTAATGCAAAAAATTCAAGTAAACTGACAACAACGGACAAACATTCTTGAAAAGAGGTGCATCTTTGAAGCAATGAAACACCAGTGAAATATGGATCAGATCAGTAAAAAGTAGTCTGGTTCTCCATACAACCAGATCAAGTTTTAAACTACTATTTCACACGCAAACTTCATCGTGACAAGTGATTCATTTGTCTCTTGTTTTTCGTGCTGCACTGGTTTAGGGCTATATGTCAGGTTGGACAAAAGCACAGTGACAGAAACAGAATAAAATGGCAAAAACAAGATGCATACAAGGCTTACGGAAAGAAAATAAGGACAGGGAGAAGCTTCAGTAAGCTAACATAGCGCTACCTTGAAGGATTTGCATATATCGATCATATGCACGCCTAAACTAAAGCTAAGTCCAGTATGTTTTGGACCGTGATGCACCAAATACTCCATGTTTGGCATCAACAGATCACAGCCAGACGAAGCGCTGACTTTGCTTGGGCAAAGTTCCTGCACACAAATTTGAGGAACACAGTAACGCATCCGACAAGGTAGCTCATAATGATCTGAATAGTTTTGTATAAATTAACTGTCTTTGTTGAAAGTAAGCAAATAAGATGCTCGCGGCTTAACAGCAAACAATAATGAACTACACACTTGAATTAGTAAACCGAGACCTTCTACAAGGAAACCAACCACGGAGCTATTGAGACCATCAGCTCAATGCAATCAGAAAGTTAATACAAACCACTGTATCAGAGCCTTCGGTAAGCCAAGTTGATGCACCTTCGGCTTATTGGGCACCCACGCCCTCCTAGACACAAACAAAATGACTAGATGTGAGAACACTTATCCTCTGTAAGCCTGTAAATCATACTTCATATGTTACTACCTTTGGCTTCATACGCAGCTACCTTTGGCCATGTGTCTCCTCTAGCTTTGAAAAGTTGGAGCGGTCAGCCATATGTTACACACACATACACACCGGTGTCTAGCTTCTGTAGCTTCCGGAAGTTAGAGCTGCCACCAATGTCGATAGGAATCCCGTTCATAGAAGAAGCTGAACTCTTCAATGATTGTTATCTGCAGTCACAAAAGCAATGACCATAAACAAATGATGCAAGTACTATACAACCAACAGCATTAAGAATTAAGATACAACATTTTATAGAATTCATACCTAACCGTTAGCTGAAGCGCTGGCATTGTCAACAGGATCTTGTCCAGCAGAAATGGCTGAAGTTGGGATCTGTAGATTGTCACCTGATGGCCTGTTTGATTGAATAGCGTAATTTTTAAGAGTCTGTGTTACTTGTTGCCTGAAACTGGAACTGGAAAATGGAATTTAATTTACAGATGCAAGCTTGGTGGGATGGGCTGACCGAAGGACCAATCTAGTTATTTTGCTTCCACGCAACATGTGCATGAAGTATGTGAACTACCAATTCAGTAGAAGTCAATATTAATTTAAGCACCTGGTGTTCCTGCTGGTTCCATTTCCACAGGCAAAGGATATGCAATCCGCAAGCCGCGAATGGTCATCGGCAGCCCCTTCTGTCATGTTTATCTGCTTGGGTCTGTAACCGCAAGATCAAGAAATTTAGAGGACACACATCACCTCGCTGACATTTGGCACAAATATGCCTATGTCAAAACAAATGCGAATAGGAAAAATAACTACCTTGCTGTAGACTTCCGCTTCATCTTGTTCAAATTTCCAGTATCAACGTCTCTTTCTGCAGAAGCTTGAATGGGAACACTTGGAAGGTCCAACTCACAAGCATTGACCACACCATCTGCTATTGAATTATCCTTGACTGATTTCCTATGCAAAAGACATAAGGATACGCTTGATATCACAGAAAACCAACCAGGAAAACAGATACAGATAATGTAAAACACTATTGAGTAACTGTTTTTGCCATCGGATGTTACCTTGATACTCTCTTCCTTTTCGCTGTGCTGCCTTGACTGTCCATAGAGATTGAACCCCTCATCCTGCGTTTGACTGGTCTGTTCTCACCAACAGAGATAGAGCCCCTCATTTTCTCTTTGACAGCTCCCTCGTTGTCAACAGACACAGAGGCCCCTGTTCTCTTGTTAGCTGTGACTTTACCAACAGACCTAGGCCCTCTTGTTCGTTTCCTTGGTGCCTCATTATCAACACCAATAGGGCTCTCAAGTCTATCTAGGGTGGCCTCATTATCAACAGAGACTGATCCCCTCATTCTCTTTTGCACAACCACATTGTTATCAGTGGTACCTTTCCTCTTCCTAGCTTTGGAGTGGCCACTAGAGGAATTGATGACACCATCAAACACTGTTATATCCCCCTCCTCTCCAGTTTGGTTTTTAGATCCACCAATAGGGCTCTCAAGTCTGTCTAGGGTGGCCTCATTATCAACAGAGACTGATCCCCTCATTCTCTTTTGCACAACCACATTGTTATCAGTGGTACCTTTCCTCTTCCTAGCTTTGGAGTGGCCACTAGAGGAATTGATGACACCATCAAACACTGTTATATCCTCCTCTCCAGTTTGGTTTTTAGATCCACTTCTGTGAAAGCAAGAACAATACAAACTTGTGAGCACTGAGCAGGCATAAGGGAATGAAATTCAATAATCTAGCATATGTAACGTTATATGCTATACCCAGATGATTTTTTCCTTGATTTTTTCATGTTGGTTTTTACAGCAGCAACATCAGCAGAACATTTCGAGGGGTCGTTAGCTGGCAGGTCATCCTCGCATGATCTTCTAGACCCATTTTGAGACTTCTTGACTTGATCACTGAAAACTTTTTATGATGAGGAAGAGAACATAGGAAAAACTAAAATATTTTACTATTCAAGAAGTGTTGCAATACATTAACTATACCTTGCAGTGTTTTCATCACTTCTGTCAACTTTGGAGTACACAAGTGATGGGAAATCACTTGGACCAATTGAAGGTCGCTCGGTTTCTCTATCAACAAAGTTGGTCTGAAAAATAGATTTCTTTACTTGATTGGCCGCTATAACTAAAGGTAATTCATCTTGACACAGGTATTTCCACCGCCTGCAGTTACAAACGGCATAACTATTAGCAATGAAGTATGTCCAAGCCATGAAATCAGTTTTATATATTGAGCAAAACATCAGAATAAAATCATGTAAAATCTGTTAAAAATAGATTTACCGCATGCACATATTATCAGTACGGTGAGGAATCATAGCGCCAGCAATTTTTGACCAGCAGGCACCAATCTCATGGACGCAAGACAATAACTTGGAATCCTCTTCAGGACGCCATTCCCCATGATCTATATCTGGATCAAGAACACTACGCCACCTGCTTAATGAGAAAAAAATGGAATCACCATCAAACCATAAAGATTGAACTGACATGGTAAAACTAGTATGTTACCTTTCGCTGCATTGACTTTGTGTGCGGCCAGGAACAAACTGAGCAATCTTGTTCCAGCTGCCAGATCTAAAAAGCTTGACAGATACAATGAGGCGCTTGTCCTCATCCTCAGACCATCTCCCCACCCTTGTCCTTTCAGGGAGTAACGTTTTCCTCCATCTAGGGAAGTTCAATGTAAGAGTATTTCAATAAAGCCCAACCAATAAAAGTAACAGATTAGACATGTAAAATTGGTACAGAAGATAATCTACCATTAGAAAAGGTAACCATTAAAAAAGAGAGTGATAATAAATGTGCCATAACAGAAAGCGCAATCACATAGGTTTGACAATAGACATTCTGAAAGACAAATCCAAGAACATTACCTGTTTGAGCATTGATTGCCAATGCGACCATCCAAACTAGCTGATACAAGTTGCCAGTTGCAACCAAAAGTTTGGACAGCAGCTAGAAGTTGATGATCTTCCTCCTTTGTCCAGACCCTCTTCAATATGTGGGGATTAAGACTTCGTTGATAACGAGCAAGGCATTGGAAAGGAGTTCTCTGTGTACCCAACGCAACGGCGATGTTAATCCAGTTATGCATTCCTTTTTCTTGGACAGTTAGTATAAGCCTTTTCTCCTCACATGCAGTCCAGGGAGTGTGATTAATCAGTGGATCGTCATGGTTTAGCCACCTAGATGAAAAAAATTACAGTTTTTGTATTAGGAATGACCAATTGAAAACACAGATACAACAGATGTTACAGAAACATAACAGTATCAGAACAGATGGTAGATAATAGTAGTACTTAATGGAATGGGAATCGCTCTGCCACTAGAAGAAAAATACACCGTCCCAAAAAAGTGTGTAGATACATGTGCATCTAGAAAAAGTTGAGACAACTAATTTGGGACAGAGAGGTATATATTTTCAGAGGGAAGTACCTTGATTCACATTCAGCGCCGGATCGGCCAGGCAGATACATAGCAGCAATGTAGTCCCAATTTACTAATGGCAAGACTGACCGGAGAATTTCAGGAGTCAGCTCAAAATTATCCGCCGTGTTTGTCAGTGCATACGCCATATTTACAGCACTGAAGTCACCAGTGGAACTGAAGAGCAACAAAGTTTTAAGAACAGAACAATGATTTCATGGTCAAATCATGTAGCAGCAGACCAGTAAAATTACAATTAAACTCATAATTTAGCGTCTAACCTACATATCTATTTGTGAAGATAAATACCCGAATGGCACAAATGTATATAGATGCCAAAAACTGCAAACATAATTTATAGATAGTTCAGTCAGAAGATTATCCAATTCATAACTGATAGAAGCCCATCAAAGAAAAATAGAAAATACTACTCCCTCCGTTCCTAATTATAAGATGTTTTAGCCTTTTGTAGAATGTCATGTATCCAGACGCATATTAGTGTGCCTATTCACTCACTTTAGTCTGTATCTAATCTAATCTATTAAACAACTAAAACATCTTTTATTTAGAAACAGAGAGAGTAACATACAACGAACTAACAGACTGCATCACAGAGAAACAGGATAACTAGAAAACTTAAACAAAAGTATGACAATGTATTGTTTCCGTTTTGCTGAGCTTTCAGCTTAAAAGGGTGTAATCTTCAAGTGTATGTAACGAACAATTAACATTGATAATACGATGTTTAATGCAGTATTAATTTGTGATTTAAAATCGATGATCAAAATTTGACAAACCTTCCATTCTTCATCGAGTCCTTAATCAATGTTTCCTGATACTGCTGCTTTATTCCTTTGGCAAGTCTATCTTTCTCCATATCTGACCATGATTGCTTCTGAAGTGACATTGGGAATTGCTTCAATACCGTTTTATACTTTGAAACATGAAGATTCTCAGTAGGGCCAAGAAGTAATGCAGACATTCTATATCTATTCTGCAAGAACGGAATACTCCTTTGTAAGTACCATAATATATGTTTCTAAGAAGTTCAGATTCTAAGCAATACATAATCATGCCCAGGCAAATGAATGAGCAAAATGTGACTAATGAAACTCACATGGTCTGCAAGCTAATACGTTATGCGTACCATGAAAGAGAAAACAATGGTTCGTACAGCAGAGAGGGGATATATATGTGTACAGTTGGAACAATTCATTTAGATTTGATCGAATAAATAAATTGATTTAAGTGTGATGAACAGCCATTCAGTAAAATTTTACAAAATATATACATCTTCACAGGAAAAGGATTGAAGTAATTTAATCAACATAACTAAGATATCAAAACATAATTGCCAATCAACAGAAGGTTATAAATAGATATCTACACTGCTAACTGAGTCTGATGCATCCATAATCCGATGAGGATGACTACCAGATACCTAAACGGATGCTATTTCATATTTTCTTTTTCTACTAATCACATAATATTGGAGAATGGCCTGGAGAGAGCAACGAAAAATACAGGTATGTATGCTATACATGAACCACCAATAAGAACATAAGAGTGGCGGTCAACATGTGTCATTCAGACTTACACTAGGATACCAAACCTATTGATCTTTTCATAGAGGTCTTTATAACTATCTGATGCAAAAAGAAAAACAGAAGTAGACGTACAAAAACAATTAACATGTATGCCATCCAACATATAATTACACACTTGTAAATGATGATGTTTATTATTACCTTTTCAGACTGAGCACTTTGTTTTCGAGAGGAAATCAACCGGACACGAGGATCGACCTTCTGACACAAAATTTTGCCAAATGATCTTTTGCAGCTTAACTGATAATCCATAAGGCATTTGACACAATCCCTAAGATCCTTATTCACTTCAATCTTTACTTCGATGTTAATCATTTTCCTTCTAATAAACTTCTGGCATGCCCTGTTCTTCTTGAGAGCATCCACTAACAACAGTGCAGCTTTCGGAAAGCTATTTTGAGTGAGAGCCTCTGAATTTTGCTTCACTACATCCTCTTCGCCATGTTGATGTGCAATAAATTCATCATCCCCTCCCTTTAATGTTTCGTTTTTCATGTTCTCCAATCCCCCAGTGGAGGTGCCTGCAGTAGGTAAATAAAGACTAAGGGCCCGTTTATCTATCGACATACATACTTTTCACCTAGTTTAAGAATAATGCTGACATCGCATATGTTGAGTTCCAAATTATACTACTGGTATATATGCCTTTAACAGAACAGACAGAGAACAGGGCTCTACTTACACATAATAACTCGTGAATCAAAAAATCTATCAAATATTGCATCTCATTGCCAAGCACAGTGTGTGTAATGGTTTTATCCTCGAATGTTGCAAATCTGGTATCAGGATAACACCACATATTATGTCGCTCAGCCAATAGTTTAATATTCAAACTTAAGGTTGTACAAAAGTTACTAGAAAGTAGAAACGTAGTGTGTTATAGTTACTAGCCTTTGTACAACATCAAACTACTAAAACTCAGAACAGTGTAAAATTCCAGAAATGTGTAAGCAATTAATGTCAAACCATTAGTTCTCTTTTGTACCGATTACCGAATAAAATGCATTGAATATTTTATGATTTGGACGAAATTCGGCCTGCGAGTTTCCCATGATCATATTTTCAGATGATTGCCTAGAATTTACTTGGGATTACCAGGCAATATCATATACCCTAGACGTACCGTCAGGTTCATACACAAACGAATCGCAGAGACATGGCGAAAACACTCACCGGGCGCTTCCAAATTGGAATCGGACGGGGCCGGATCGCGAGTGGACTCACCGGCGTGGTAGTGCGAGAAGCGGCGCTGTATGGCGCGGAGCGTCTCGAGGTCGTCCTCCTCCTCGTCTTCCGTGTCGGAGGGCGGCCAGACGCAGATCGGGCGCGGGGAGGAGGGGAGCGGCGAGGAGGGCGAGGGCTTGTTGAGGTGGAGGTTCTCGCGGATACTGCGGACGAGGGCCAGGTCCTCGTCCTCCTCCTCGTCCGACGAGCCATCGGCCGGCCCCGCCGCGGCCGCCGACGTCGTCGCCGCGGGGACGGCGAGGTAGGAGGAGACCTGGGCGACGGCGGCGTCGGGGTCGGCGCCGGCCATGGTGCAGGAGCGCCGGAGCAGGTCCAGGTCCTCCTTGAGGCCCTCGTCGAACTCGAGGTCCGAGTCGTCGTCGTCGGAGTAGAAGTCCATCGAGGCGGCAGCGGAGGGGGCGGCCGCGGCCGCGGCGATGGGGCGCTAGGGTTTAGTGGAGGTTCTGCGGCGCGGGGAATCGCGGGGGCGGCGGCTAGGGCTCGGTCTGGCGGGCGGGCGGGCGGGCGGGCGGGTGCTCGCGTTTGGTGGTGATGACGTCGCGGGGATTTGAATCCTGCACGAAACAGGGAGCAGAGGAGAAGGGGAGAGGAGAGGACAGAGGAAAGCTTCGAAACGGCACAATATTTTGGTTTTGCCGACATATCCTTCTCCAGGATTTCAGCTCGGCTAGTTCAAGAACTTTAAGTAAATTATTATTGGTTTGACACAAATTTTAGGAATTTGTGTCATGTCTTCTTGTTTACACTTTACATGGTGTTTCAAAGAAAATTGTCCATCAAGTTTAACATCATGAATACCTTCCTTAGTTTCTCCAACAATTAGACAAGGCACCGATAATTCGAGGAAGTTGGTATGTTTTACACATATGTTTTTCTAATTACTTAGTTGCCAATGAATTTCAGTCGGTTTTTTCGTGGTCATGTGAATCAGAATGGCTAGCAGCTCCCCTATAGGTCTCCTACAATATTGATGCCCCCAACCCAACCCCCTCTTCCCCTATGCATGGGGGCGGTGAAGTTGTCTTCTATCCTTGTGGAAGGTGTATCTGGCACATGGTCACCAGTGATCCCTTGACTTTCAGATTTTTGAAAAATTCAAAACTTTACACTCCAGTGTCTCCAAAAATAGCGTTAAATCTATGGAAAGATAAATACAGGAGAAGCGTACGCAAAAAAGTCCTGTTCAAAATACTTTATATTTTAGAAACTATAAAAAAGACAAATTTCTAACAAAAAGATATATTATTTTACTACCACTTTACTGCTATTTACTATTAGAAATTTGTCTTTTTGTATTTCCCAAAATACAATGTATTTTTAATAGGACTTTTTTTGCATACACTTCTCATGTATATATCTATCAACGCGGATTTGCTACCACCGGTGGTAGCTATGCATGCATGCATAATTTTTGGATTGTGGGAGCATGCTATTCCTACCACATGCGATGTAGAGAGCAGGAGTATGTTGGTGATAACGGATGAAAAGCTTCCGTTTGTTGCATGCATATGGTGCTTCTGAAAGGCTACTTAGAAAGGCAACCGCGGATGGCTAGAGCCGATGGTGATCTCGGACATGCCATGCGGTGTTGCCTTGTACACTTGCCTAACCAAGTAACATACTAGACATGCCATATGATCACGGTGGCTAGAGCCGGTGGTGATCTCGGACATGCCATGCGGTGTTGCCTTGTACACTTGCCTAACCAAGTAACCTACTAGACATGACATGCGGCACCCTAAAATCAACAAATCACTCACCACGGATTTTTCCTGATCACGGTGTTCGTCCTACTGAGCTCTGCTATGAAAATGATGATGTATTTGTGAATGCAGGGAAATGTTAAATAAAAAAGGGGAGGGCAGCTGTGTGTACAAAATGGGAGCGGTGAGAGGAGCTGGTTTGTTTGTATGGTTGTATGGTATGGTGGCTTTGCATGGAGGGGTTGAGTGGATGGCGTAGTAGGCAGGTGTGTGTGGATAGTTTGGGTGGAGAAGCAAATAGGTTGCATGGTGTGGTGTGTTGGGTGGCTGTGTTGAAAGGTGGTGCGAGATGGAGAGAAATTATAACCCCGTTGCTTCCGTCTTTTAGTTCTTGTGATCCCGGATGGAAATATCATGCTCTCTATAGTGGATCGAATGGTGGATGCTAGGTGTGTAGCTACCACCGGTGGTAGGAGGCTATTTTGCATATATCTATCTATATATTTAACGTCATATTTTTTTAGAGAAATAGAAGTGTGAGATTTTAAAACAATTAAAATTCTAAAAATGAAGGAAGCACTGGTGCCGATGTGCACCAAATCCCTTCTCCCTATCCTTGCCCCTACCCTTGCTGCTTATGTTAAAAATCTAACATGTGGGCTCTACTTTGTTAAAATATAGGTGAATATGGAAATGAGCAAAATATAGGAGAGGACTATTTTTAGGGGAGTCCCCTACATGGAGACATAGGGGGAGAAAATATAGGGGCATGTTGGACTTGCTCTAAGGGCATGGAATGGACAGGGTATGCGTCTACGGGTGAGGTGGGATGAGGGAGGGGCGAGCATGAACTATGCTGATCAGCGGATGAATGCGAGGACGAGAAGATGCTGACCTCCTAAGAGGATGTGCTTGGTTCGTGAGAGAGGTCTTGGGAGGGTAAGAGAGGGCGGAATTGCAGCAGATTTGGGTTGTTGTCGTTGTTATGTTTTCAGAGATAAGTGAGAGAAATGAGAAATATACGAGGGACTGAGATAGATTTTAGGCGACTAATAGAGACGGTGTGAGAAAATGGCTACTTTGCTATTGCCCGAAAGAGAGGGGGGAAGAGGTTTGCACCTAACGCTAATTTGCTTGCATCTTGCTGCTTGTTTGAGAGAACACATTTTGAGAGCACAGATGCTATTTTGCTTGTATTTGTGCTTCTCTTGATGGAAGACAGGATCAGTCGGAGCTGAAAGATTATTTTGCTTGGTCTTATTTTTTGCACCAAAGAACAGAGAGGATTCATAGTGTTTTTGTGCGCGCGCATGTGTGTTGCTACTTGTTTGAGAACAGAGATGATGCAGAGAATGTAGTTGTTTTTAATGATTTTGCAAGTTTTTCACCACAACCAATTGAACCATCGATCTATTCGAGCTATTGAATGCTCAAGCCCGTCATTACGGTTATGTTCCTGGAATCAGATTATTTGTGTCGATAGAGAAGTCAGTCATTAGATCATTCAAAAAAATTATAACATTATAACATTACTGAAATGTGTGGATTATTGTTTTGTATCAAATCTGGTTGTGTACGTTGTGTGGGTGAGGGAGGAAAAGGTAGACATATTTGGTAGTTGATAAAAAATAGGTGAGGTCTCGTGACTGCATTTTAATTTGTTCATAGCCACACCATTTGACTGGTCCATGCGGAACTTGATAAAAAATGATGTGGAGTTAATATCGGAAACGAGTTTTCATGTAGAATCTATTGAGAAATTGGATTGTTTGAAGAGAAATTGGATTGTTTGAAGAGCGTTGCTTGATATGTTTGTCGCTTGGTTGATCTGATCTGAATAGGCGTTGTACCAGAGGTCTCAAACAACTTTTAGTGGCTTCCCGCAATAGTGTTGATATGCTCTTCTTAAAATCTGAATTGAATAGGTTCATCCTACTATCCGCTGTAGCAATCAATCGCAACTGTAAGTTAGTCTCCGGTATACTGAAATTATGTTTCTTCTCGTATTTTATGTTTTCAAGTTATTAACAGCACTGAATACATTTATATGATGGTTTGCTCAAGAATCTTGTTCAGCTGTCTCTGCTAGCAAACGTTAAGCTAAAAAAACTGTGAACAAAATGTAGTGTTGCTATTGAAATTGTTCCAAGAATTTGTTCTATTTTCCTTTTGGGGTATAAGGACTATAATACAAATTGGCAGATGGGGCAATGGTGAACTTCGAAGCAAGTTCGAAACTGAACTACGCACTTATGTTAGTCAGGCAGACGTAAACCAACAAGTGATCTTCCAGTTGCACACCTAAGATTAAGATAACGCTTTCACAAAGACTCGAGAAAAGCAATTTCAACTGCATTGTAGCTAGCTGCATGCAAATATCGAAGAACACCAGTCTTCATTAACACATCACAAACAGGATGCGAGAACAGAGGTTCATAATTAAAGATACATTCCACTAGGATGAGTTTAAACGCTGGCATGAACTAAATTGAGTAACTAAATTCAATTAGCAAACAGCATTTGACAGCGGCCAAGAAACAGAAGCAGACGGGGCTCCACCTCCTACTTGGATCTCTGCCTCATCTTTCGGCGCTTCCTCTTCAGCCTCCTCATCCTCTTCTTCTTCCACTGCAGAAAGTAAACCAGAATAAACGTTAGTAAAGCAATTTAACAATAAACAACGGGATCAACTTTTACAGGTACAAAAGCTTTGAAAACTCGAGACATCAGTAACGCAAATCAGAAGAACCTAATTAACAGTTGGGATCAGAACTGAGTGCAATTTGTTTCTTGCATCACGAGATGATCAGAAACACGGACCAAATGTTCTTCATCATCTCCCACACAAACACCACCATGATAATTCCTAATTTTGCATCTATAAGGCCTTGTATCACTAAATTGCATCTCCGGAAAGAAACCTGATTCTACACATCGACTAACCCTAATGGGCAAACAATCTAACAGAAAACAACTATGTATCAGATTTTCAAAAGTAAAGCTGTAAGAATATTTTATAATTGGGATCGGAACTGAGTGCAATTTGTTGCTTGCATCACGAGATGATCAGAAACACGGACCAAATGTTCTTCCTCATCTCCCAAACAAACAGACAATACCATGGCAACTCCTAATTTGGAGTACAGTGATACAAATTTGTATAACTAATTTGCATCTCAGGGAAGAAACCTAATTGTATGCATCGACTAGCCCTAATAGCCACAAAACTAACAGCAATTTAATAAGGCTTAAAATTGGCATTCAGAATGAGTAGGAGGATTTTCTCATCAAGTAGATCAGACCTCGATCTTGTTCCTCACGATGCCGACACAACCAGAAAACGAACAAACAGCACGAGAAAACATGGAACTACACTAGTGTAATGTTCTCTAAGAGCGATTAGATCCAACTAGCGCTCGTAACTTCGAAAGATACCTACGCAACAAGATGAAGTAATACGTGATCGGTAAACGGACTAACCTTGGCCCTCATCGCGGCGGCGGCGGCGCTCGCTCCTCGGCGCGGCTACCTCGTACGGCGGCGGCGGCGGCGGCGGCGGCGGCTGTTGGAAGAGAGAGACGCGGATGTGCGAGGTCGGCTGCTCTCGTCCTGGCTTTATATAGGGCGACGATGGACAAACCCTAAACGGGATTACGGGTGGGCTGTATTGGGCCGATATGGCCGGCCTCTGCGAAGAAAATGCGATGGGTAAACTAGTTTTTCTTACTAGTTTTCTGTTACTCTCAAAAAAATGTTAGTTTTCCGTTAGAATCATAGAATGTGTTTAGCAAATACTACCTCCGTTTTCTAAAATGTAAGCCTTTTTAAAAAGTTAAGTTAGCTCTCTAAAAAGGCTTACATTTTGGGACGGAGGTAATACTTATGTTTGGGCGACTCGAGATGCAAAGCACGTTTTCTCAAGCTGGTACATGAATGGTTCGTCAAGCACCTTGTGCGCGCAGATGCAATCACAACATAGATAGATATATAAAGTTGTTGGGCTTTCTTGAGCTGTGAGGTGCTCTGCTACTGTTCATCATGACCAATCGTTGTGCGCCACGTTTAGTACATTAACATTGTTCACGTGTATGTATGAACAGTGTTCACACGTACGTATAAACAGTGTTGCCGCGTATGTATAAACAGTGTTCACGCGTACGTATAAACAGTGCTCACGTGTACATATGAACAGTGTTCTGGGCCCGCTTTTTTCCAAAAAAATTTATTTTTTCTAGTGGTAATTATTTTAGATAATTTTCTGATGGTAATTATTTTAGGTAATTTTTAATATTGTTGAACGGATCGTATGGGCACCTAGAGGGGGGTGAATAGGTGCTACTCAAATTTTAATTCTTTTTCAATTTAGGCTTGACACAAAAGGTAAATTCTCTAGATATGCAACTAAGGTGAATTTACCTATATGACAACTAGCAAGCTAAGCAAGATACATTATATAAAGGCAATAAAGGATAGAGGTAACCAAGAGTGGAGCACACGGAGACACGGATGTAATTCTCATAGTTCCTTCCCTTTTAGGGGAAGTACGTCTATGTTGGAGGGGTGTGGTTGCCACAAAGGCCTAACCAACGCCACAAAGGCTCACCCTATTCTCCGGTGCAAGCTTCCGCCACAAAGGTCTAGCTCACTTTCCACTAAGGGATTCCTCAAGGCGGAACCGGCCTTTACAATCTTGGGGTACGCATCCACAACCGAATTGGAGGCTCCCAAGCACAACACAATGCTGTCAAACAACAAGTAGCAAGATATCAAATACACAAATCAAGGTCTTGGGACACAAGGGAACCCAAGACACAAGGGCCCTCAAGCAAATGAGAGGGGAAATCAAATCGCTTCGGTGAGGATGTAGATCAAGGCCTTCTCCTTCGATTCTCCAAAGATCAAGAGCTTTGGTGGGTTGAGGGAGGAGATCTTGTGGATTTGGTGGCTCCAATAATGGTGTTCTTCAAGCTTGGGACGAGCAGCTCTTTGGGGAAGAAGGTGGGGGGTATTTATACCCCCCCCAATCTGACCGTTGCCAGCCAGGAAAGTCCGGCTAAAGCCGGAGTTAAGTCCGGCTAAAGCCGGTCACACCGGCTAAAGCCGGCTTCCACACCGGCTAAAGCCGGTCCGAAAAATCCGGCCCTGCCAGAATAAGCCAGACAAATAGCCGGGTTACACCAGAGGCGCATTGCTTCTTCCGAAACTGGGCAGTCCGGCTATAGCAGGTCTGGAGACCGGCTAAAGCCGGCCTTCCTGGCCAAACTTCATATAAAACATCTCCCAGAGCATATTTGAACCATTTCCTCAAGAATTTCCTTTGGGCAATAATAATTATCAAGTGTAACATAGGAAACCCAATATCTTGTGCAAGAATATAACAAACTCCTGCAAAGACTAATCACCACATTAATAGATAATGTATTGTTAACAAACTCCAAAATCAATTAGGCGGGAAATGCCCTTTCAATCTCCCCCTTTTTGGTGTTTGATGACAATACATAATTTTGCATGTTTCAAACGATATAAAATATAGACGGAGCTCCCCCTTACTATGTGCCTTATTTTGAATTTTGTATTTGAATACAAAGACACATCAACAATAAGAACTCCCCCTAGATTTTATAATGTGATCCATATGTGCACAAGATATATAATAATTCAATAGCACATAATCAACAAGCATATAATATGACAATATATAGCAAGTAGGATCAATAAAGATAATCATAATAAAGTCTACTACACATGATAATAGCACATAGTTCAACACATAGTAGTAGGTGATAAACCAAGTTCAACCATGGGACACAAGCGAGCAAGCACACGATAAGAGCTTGTGACCCAACCAAATCCAAATGGAAAACCAACACAAATCCAAATGGAAACGACACATGCAAATAGGACTTTCTCCCCCTTTGGCATCAAGACGCCAAAAAGAGAGACAACAACACGAGATCACTCCTCAAAGTCATCAAAGTCCTCATCATCCTCATCATCTTCTTGGTCATCATCTTCTTCCTCTTCATCATCATCTCCATCTCCTTCTTCATCTTCTTCATCAATGGCTTCCTTGCCCTTGGACGTGACTTCGGCTAGCTCCTTCCAATCAAAAGATGAGCCCTCATTCCACTTGCCAAATGAAAAAGTGTCCTCGGATAGATCTTGCTCTTGGGACTCTTCTTCATGGCTAGCTCCTTTGCCCTTCTCCACAGCCCTCAAATGAGCATCCAAATCCCTTTGCTTCTTGTGAATGTGCTTGCGGTCCACATAGTCCTTGTATTGAGTATGGCGCACATCATTGTTCATACAAAACAAAGCCCTTTGCCACCACTTGAGTTTCTTCATCTCTTGACCCATTCCACCACTTGGTGGATCCGCGTTCTTTCTCCTACAACCACTAGCATAGCGGTTGCCACCCAACACATCGCTCGAAGAGGGAAAAGCACTTGAGGTGCTAGACACCAAATGAGCGGTCTTCTTGTAGAGCTTGTTGGGCTTGTGCACCTCTAACTCTTCATCTAGAAAATCTTGCTCAATCTCAAAGTCTCCTTCAATGCCTCTGTCAATGATAAGCCTCATGATAAATGGAGCATAAGGAGGGATTTTCCTGTCAAGCATAGCAATCTTTATCTCCATGAAGATAAAGTACATCACATCAAGCTCCATCCCTTCACATTCCCTTCCGGCCTCGAAGATAAGACGGGCATGGTGGAGTAGATGCACAAGTCCACCTCTGATAGAATCATTATTGCCCCCACTTGGAGCAATGTTGGCACGAAACATCCGAAGCAAAATATCATAGAGGGGAAGGAGATTTGCAGTCTCTCCCGCTTTGCCCCCGGGGCCATAAAGACACTGGATCTTTCTCTTGTTGTACTCTGTGGTGTCAAGATGCAAGCGGGCACCTCTAGGTCGATGAATGCCATCAAACCTATAGCCCAAGAGCTTCCCAAAGTGAGATATGGTCGAGCTCTTCCGCACTTCACCTGACATCCAAGTGAAACCAACCTCATCCCGTGTGTCAAACTCCAATGTGGCAAAGAACTGCTGAATCATATGAGGATTGTAGTCTTGCTTGAAGACCATCAACTTGTGCAACCCTAACTTCTCGGTGACCCAAAGAGCATCGGCAAAGTACTCATCCTTGGATAGTGACACAATATTGGTGAACTTCATGGGGCAAACCTTTGTGCTCATGGTCTCATAAACCTGCTCATAGATCCTCTGATGCTCAGACCGGTAAAAGGAACCACTGTCGATGTCCCTAGGCATGGCATAGAACTTCTGTTCACGAAACTCACGGTACTCTTGCTTGGACAACTGCTTGAGATCACCAATGTTAGCAAACAGAGATTTCTTCTTTCGTTCTTCCAACCTCTTCTTCTTCATAGCAGCGGTCATATGTGCATCTTGATGTTCTTGACAGCGAGCAAGAGAAGGATCAACATATCGTGTCCGCTTGGGACGCGAACCACCTACAAATAGCACATAGGTAGATAGCATATAGGATGAGCATGCATGCCAGAGGATCAAAGAGCAATAGCACAAAAGGAAAAGACAGGACAGTAGTTGGTGATCTACACCGGCTATTTCCGGTCTCAGGCCGGCTTTAGCCGGTCAGGCCGGCAATAGCCGGTCTGACACCGGCTTTAGCCGGACCAGAAGAACAAAATTCGAAATCTCAGGAGTAGGCCACCAAAACTAGTCAAGTATTTTCAATCTATGCAATGCAAGAAGGAATCACGAATCCAAAGTCTCCCAGATGCACAACAAGGTACCAAGGATCAACTAACCCTAACCCTAGGGAGACCTAGGGAGAGAGAGAGGAGAAAGAAGGGGAGGGTACCCTGGTCCATGGGGAGGGAGCCGGAGAGGATGGCCGGCCGATGAGGGGCTCCGGCGGCCGGAGGAGAGGCGAATGACGGCGGCGGCGGCGGGTCCAAGGGGGCACGAGCAGAGGTGAAAGGCGTGGGGGGAATGTGAGGAAACCCTCACCCCCACAGCCTTATGAGTGGGGCTCGAAATCCCCAGACCGGCTATAGCCGGAGGGCCCGGCTAAAGCCGGACACCGGCTATTTCCGGTGACAGACCGGCTTTAGATAAGAGGGCTTAGGATGGAAAACACGCAAGGAGTGGTTCTCGGCACTTGACATTGCAAACACAAGAAATCTTCGGAAACTCCAATGCAAGTGCCTTCCCATTTCAAGAAAAGAGACAATGACGAAAAAGCTCAATAAAACTCAAATAGAATTTGCAAGGAATCAACTCTTCGAATAGAAGAGGTCGGTGGCCTAGGCCACCATGTATGAGTGTTATGGCATTGGACCGCGAAGATGTATCTTGGGTCCATAACTAATACTCGTCAATGAAGCTCATATATCACAAAATGATAGATAGAGAACAATTTTGTTACTATCGGCATTATGGGGGGAGGGATAGCCCAATTAATTAGGATCGCACTCCCCCTATCTCCATGCCCACACCTAAACCAAACAAGTATTGAAAAATAGGTGTATTTGCAAGATGCTCAAGCCACACTCCTTGAATCAATGATATTTAGCTCATTCCTCAAATATCCAAATCTTGCTTCATCAAGGGGCTTCGTGAATATATCGGCAAGTTGATCCTTGGTGCTCACATATGCAAGCTCAATATCACCACGGGCAACATGATCTCTAATAAAGTGATTCCGGATCTCAATATGCTTGGTCCTTGAATGTTGCACTGGATTATAGGCTATCTTGATAGCACTCTCATTGTCACATAAAAGAGGCACTTTGTCACAATTGACACCATATTCCTTTAAAGTTTGCCTCATCCACAACAATTGAGTGCATCCACTTGCGGCGGCAATGTATTCGGCTTCAGCGGTGGAGAGAGACATACAATTTTGCTTCTTAGAAGACCAACACACCAAAGACCTACCAAGAAATTGGCAAGCTCCGGAAGTTGATTTCCTATCATCCTTGTCACCGGCCCAATCCGAATCTGTGAAGCCACAAAGAGAGAAATCCGAGCCTTTGGGATACCAAAGCCCATAAGTTGGGGTATGAACCAAATATCAAAAGATTCTCTTAACCGCCATAAGGTGGCTTTCTTTAGGAGCGGCTTGATACCTTGCACACACACCTACACTCAACACAATATCGGGTCTAGATGCGCAAAGGTAAAGCAAAGAACCGATCATAGAACGGTATACCTTTTGATCCACATCTTTACCATTGGGATCAAGTTCAAGATGACATTTTGTGGCCATTGGTGTGGCGGCCCCATTTAGCTCCTTCATCTTGAACCTCTTGAGCATGTCTTGGACATATTTGGCTTGATTAATGAAAGTCCCTTCTTTCAATTGCTTGATTTCAAAACCAAGAAAGAACTTCATTTCGCCCATCATAGACATCTCGAACCTATCGATCATAAGCTTTGCAAATTCATCATTAAAAGCTTTGTTAGTAGAGCCAAAGATAATATCATCAACATATAGTTGGCATACGAAAAGCTCCCCATTGACCCTCTTAGTAAAAAGAGTGGGATCGATTTGCCCAACTTCAAACCCACGGTCTAACAACAACTCCCTAAGGTGCTCATACCACGCACGTGGGGCTTGTTTAAGGCCATAGAGTGCCTTATGGAGTTTGTAGACATGGTTAGGAAAGTTGAGGTCCTCAAACCCCGGGGGTTGCTTAACATACACTTCCTCTTTCAATGGACCATTAAGAAATGCACTTTTAACATCCATTTGTTGCAACTTAAAATTATGATGAGTGGCATATGCAAGAAGGATACGGATGGACTCAAGATGAGCCACGGGAGCATAAGTCTCTCCAAAGTCAATGCCTTCAACTTGAGAGAAACCTTGAGCAACCAATCTTGCCTTGTTCCTTACAACAATTCCATGCTCATCTTGCTTGTTCTTGAAAATCCACTTTGTGCCAATCACATTGCGACACTCTCTTGGCTTCTCCACTAACACCCACACATTATTGCGCTTGAAGTTATTAAGTTCTTCATGCATAGCATCCAACCAATCCGGATCTTCAAGAGCTTCAAATACTTTCTTGGGTTCAACCATGGAGATATAAGCATGATGAGTGCTAAATTGTGCCAATTGATGCCGGGTTGACACTTTGCTTCTTAAATCTCCAATAACCCTTTCAAGGGTATGACCTTTGAGTTCCAAGTCTCTTTCAACTCTTCTCTTGCGACGGGCTTCGATCTCCTCATTTGACCTTGGAGGAATCACTTGATCATCTTGATCATTTTGGTCCCTGTCTTGACCATCAAATTGACCTTGATCATCATAATCTTCATGAGTAGGTTGATCTTGGTCTTGTGAAGAATTGGGGGCGGTTGAGATAACCGGAGAGGATGGTGGTGCCCCTTCTTCTTCATGAAGGTCCTTGTCTTGTTCTTCGGTTGGTGCATTAGTTGCTTCCTTGGGAGAGGCTTGTTGAGCTTGTGAAGATGAAGGCTCCACTTGAGTAGAGCATAGTCCTTCTCGGTCTGCCACAAGGTGTCCCTCAATGGGGCGGAAAAATCCCACGCCCATTCTTCCTATGGCTTCTCGAGGTATTTCATCATCTACATCACAAGAAACAACATCTCGCCCCCCTTGGGAGCTGTCATTCTCTTCGAATACCACACTACAAGATTCTTCAACACGTCCGGTGGACTTGTCGAAGACTCTATAAGTGTGGGATTCGGCACCATAACCAACAAAAATATCTTCTATTGCTTTCGGATCAAATTTACCTAAACGAACTCCTTTTCTTTGAAAGAAACACTTACACCCGAAAACTCGGAAGTAGGAGATGTTGGGCTTGCTTCCGGTGAGTATTTCATATGGAGTCTTGTTTAGGCCTTTGCGGAGGAAGAGCCGGTTTGAAGAGTGACAAGCCGTAGAGATAGCTTCGGCCCAAAAGTTGTATGGAGACTTAAACTCCGCCAACATGGACCTAGCCATATCCATAAGAGTCCGGTTCTTCCTTTCGGCTACACCATTTTGTTGAGGGGTGTATGCAGCGGAATATTGATGACGAATCCCCTCATCACTAAGAAATCCATTTAAGGTGTAGTTCTTGAACTCGGTGCCATTGTCACTTCTTATTGCCAAATTAGTTTGCCCATGTTGACGTTCAACTTCCTTGGCAAAGTCGATGACGGTTTGTTGAGTCTCACTCTTATGCTTGAAGAAGTAGACCCAAGTATATCTTGAATAGTCATCAACAATCACCAAGCAATATTTCTTCCCACCAAGACTTGCATGAGAGGGAGGACCAAAAAGATCCACATGAAGGAGCTCCAAGATCCTCTTGGAAGAAATGATAGTCTTGCTTGGGTGGGGAGAATCATGCATTTTTCCTAGAACGCAAGCCCTACAAACACGATCTTTGGCAAAAGAAACATTCTCTTTTAGTCCGAGTATGTGGCCACCCTTGTGAAGGCTTTGCAAAGATCTCATATTGACATGGGCTAGTCGGCGATGCCAAAGCCAACCCACATCGGCCTTTCCAAATAAACACATTGCACTTGTAGTGGTTTTCCCCGAGAAGTCCACCACATACAAGTTGTTTTCAATGTGCCCAACGAAAGCGACCTTTAGAGACTTGCTCCACAAGAGTACCACAATTTCATTATCAATGAAGACGGCAAAGCCCATCTTACCAAGGGCATGAACTGAAAGTAAATTGTAACCTAGGGTCTCAACAAGCATGACGTCCACAAGGGAAATATCCGGTGCGACCACCACCTTGCCAAGACCCAATACCTCGGATTGTGACATGTCTCCATAAGTGACGGTTATGTTGTTGTCATTAGGCCTCATCTCCGTCATAATCTCCTTGCTTCCGGTCATATGACTTGTGCATCCACTATCAAGCACCCATTTTGATCCACCGGAAGCATAGTCCTACAAGAGATTATTGCTTGGTTTTAGGTCCCCATTTCTCAATGGGTCCTCTTTTGTTAGCAACAAGGGTCTTTGGAACCCAAATAGACCAAGCAACATAACCATCATTTGGACCAACATATTTTGCATAAACATCACCATAATAATCACGAAATAAGACATAGTGAGGGTTAGCAATTCCCGCATGATCATCATGAGTGGCTTTGCCACCCACAATAGGATCCTTCTTTGCTTGTGCGGGCTTGGCCTTCTTTTTCTTGTTCTTCTTCTTCTTCTTCTTTGAGACAAAGCCAATCCCCGTTTTATCACCAAATGCCTTTTGCTTACTCAAAAGGGCATTCAAGTTTTTCTCACCTATGGGAATGGAGGACTTGGCAAGCTCATCTTTCAACCTAGCATTTTCTTTAATAACATTTGCATGATCACAAGTAGAAGTAGAAGAACTAGGCACATTATTCTTAATCAATTGAATTTGAAGTTGTTCATGTGACTTGGTAAGAATAGAGTGTTCACTTTTCAAGGCCTTGTGAGCCTTGTCAAGATCTTCTAAATCCTTAACAAGTATATCATGACCAACACCAAATTCAGCCTTTTCCTTTTTAAGCATTTTTACTTTAGCACGAGCATGGTCTCGCTCTTTAATGAGTTTGGAAACAACTTCATTATTAGATTCCTCAATGGAATCGAGCTTCTCTTCGAGAGTTGCTCGTTCCTCTTGCTCTTCTTCAAGAGACTCGGTTAGTGAGGCAATATCTTAAGCATATTCCTTTTCAAGCCTCAATTGTTCATCTAGTTTTTCAAGAGTTTTACCATATTGGCTCAATAGACGTTCAAAGTGAAGCTTATGAACGCCATCAACACTAGACACATAATCATCAAAAGCAACAATTTCTTCCTTTACTCTAAGACTAGCAAGATCATTCAAGGGAGCATCATTTGTCTTAGAGGAGGAGGAAGATGTGGGTGATACCTCGGAAGACTTGGCCATAAGGCACTTGACATTCTTGACGAGAGAGTCCTCATTGGGGGATTCAAAGAGTGATGTGGGGGAAGTGGAGGTGGTTGCCATTGCAGCCATCTCGCTAGTTGTGGTTTCTTCTTCATCACTCTCACTTGCGGAGTACTCTTCTTGAGTCAAGAACACAAACTTTGGTTATTTCTTCTTTGGTCCACCCTTCTTTACAAATGGCTTCTTTGAAGGTGACTTGGTCTTGCTTTTGAGGATGAGCTTTCCACCATGGTCTTCTCTCTTCTCATACGGGCACTCGGCAACAAAGTGGAATCTATCATTGCAATTGTAGCAAGTCCTCACCCTTTGACCATTGTTGTCATTCCTTTGATAGCCACTTGACTTGCTTCTTCTTTGATTGTCTTCTTTAGCCTTGTGTGGATCAACCCAAAAGGTTTTTCCATAGAAGGCCATGTGCTCATTGTACTCATGTCTTATGTCTTCGGGACACATCTCTAGTCTTGCTTCAATACTAGCTTGAAGAGGAACCTCTTTCTCAACCACACTTGCTTTCAATGCAAGATTAGAGCTTCTTTGCATTCCTATGGCACGGGCACGAGCATCTTCCGCATCTTGTGCGGAAACCTTGTAGGCTTGAATCTCTTGCATCACTTGATTGGAGGTCATCTCATTGAAGTTATGCTTTCCTTGAACACTCTTCACATCCGCGAGCTCATATGGAGTGAGAGCAAGAATGTACTTCATCTTGATCCACTCATCATCAATATGGTGAGCACCGAGGTTCTTGAAGGTGGTAGCAATAGCCTTGAGTCTTCTATACATCTCTTGATGATCCTCACCATCCATCATGAAGAATCCCTCCGCTTGATTTGAGAAGGCAATATATCTTGTTTTCTTCATGCTCTCATTGCCAACAAAGACGTCGGAGAGTCCTTGCCAAGCTTCTTTGGCGGTGGAGAAGTGTTGGATGTGAGGCAAGTCCTTGGATCCAACGGCGACTTGAATCATGTGAAGAGCGGTAGCATTGAGTTGACTATCGACCGTCTCTCTTCTTGTCATGTTGTTGGGATCCACGGCCTTGAATCCTTCCTCAACGATCCTCCAAAGCTCGATGCAAGAACTGCGCATATGAGAGATCATTTGATATTGCCATTGACCAAAGTTTAATGCATCAAGCTTAGGTGGGTCTCCTCTATTGTTAATATAAGGATGAGGAACCGGCGGGTCGGGTGAATACCAATGAGGGAATTCACCTTTCCCGTCTCCCTTGGTGGAAGACTTAGCATCGCCATTTTTATCGGCACCCTCCACATCAACCACCACATTCTCCACTTGTGGAGTAGCGGGTTTTTCCGGAGGTGGAGAAGCATTAGTAGTTTTAGCTTGCATGAGTTGCGCTATCATTTCACGCAACTCACTTATTTGAGATGTCATGGAAGTCATGGATGATTCCAAAGATTTGAACTCACCCATGGAAACTTGGCCCGAGCCCTCACTAGGTGATGTTTCCATACTCTTAGGCGGTTAAGCCCGAATTAAGAGCCGAGGCTCTGATACCAATTGAACGGATCGTATGAGCACCTAGAGGGGGGGTGAATAGGTGCTACTCAAATTTTAATTCTTTTTCAATTTAGGCTTGACACAAAAGGTAAATTCTCTAGATATGCAACTAAGGTGAATTTACCTATATGACAACTAGCAAGCTAAGCAAGATACATTATATAAAGGCAATAAAGGATAGAGGTAACCAAGAGTGGAGCACACGGAGACACGGATGTAATTCCCATAGTTCCTTCCCTTTTAGGGGAAGTACGTCTACGTTGGAGGGGTGTGGTTGCCACAAAGGCCTAACCAACGCCACAAAGGCTCACCCTATTCTCCGGTGCAAGCTTCCGCCACAAAGGCCTAGCTCACTTTCCACTAAGGGATTCCTCAAGGCGGAACCGGCCTTTACAATCTTGGGGCACGCATCCACAACCGAATTGGAGGCTCCCAAGCACAACACAATGCTGTCAAACAACAAGTAGCAAGATATCAAATACACAAATCAAGGTCTTGGGACACAAGGGAACCCAAGACACAAGGGCCCTCAAGCAAATGAGAGGGGAAATCAAATCGCTTCGGTGAGGATGTAGATCAAGGCCTTCTCCTTCGATTCTCCAAAGATCAAGAGCTTTGGTGGGTTGAGGGAGGAGATCTTGTGGATTTGGTGGCTCCAATAATGGTGTTCTTCAAGCTTGGGACGAGTAGCTCTTTGGGGAAGAAGGTGGGGGGTATTTATACCCCCCCCAAAATCTGACCGTTGCCAGCCAGGAAAGTCCGGCTAAAGCCGGTCACACTGGCTAAAGCCGGTCCGAAAAATCCGGCCGTGCCGGAATAAGCCGAACAAATAGCCGGGTTACACCAGAGGCGCATTGCTTCTTCCGAAACTGGGCAGTCCGGCTATAGCCGGTCTGGAGACCGGCTAAAGCTAGCCTTCCTGGCCAAACTTCATATAAAACATCTCCCAGAGCATATTTGAACCATTTCCTCAAGAATTTCCTTTGGGCAATAATAATTATCAAGTGTAACATAGGAAACCCAATATCTTGTGCAAGAATATAACAAACTCCTGCAAAGGCTAATCACCACATTAATAGATAATGTATTGTTAACAAACTCCAAAATCAATTAGGCAGGAAATGCCCTTTCAATTGTGTAACTTTTCAATGATAATATATTCTAGTGCATGACAAGTCGCTTCTAGCCGTGACAATGATACGTAACTCTCCAACGGTAATTTCTCACTTATGCACAAACAAGTCGCTTCTACCCGTGACGCAACGGTAATTTGTCAGTTGTAACTTCTCAGTAGTAAATCGATGCGGCAATTCTCCTGCGGTAGATATCTTACGTTATTTCTTTGATGATTATACGTAACTCTTCAACGGTAATTTCTCACCGATTCACGAATAGTAATTTTTAGCAGAAGTTTTCACCGCTAACGGTTATTTCCAAAGGATGGTTTCCGGGTAGTAAATCTCTGCGACAATTCTTCGATGTTAGTTAACCTTAAACTCTCCGGCGGTAATTTCTCATCGGTGCACGAATAGTTATTTTCAGCAATGACCAAAAGTTTTGACCGCTAACGGTTATTTCCAAGCGGTGGTTTCCCGGTAATAAATCTCTACGACAATTCTTCCACAGTAATTACCCTCCAATAATTCTTCGACCATGTGTAACTCCCTCGCGTTAATTTTTCACCGGTGCATAAATAGTTATTTTCACAATTAACTTATAGACTTCGATATTCGTCTCTATGGACAAAGCGGTCCGAAGCGGTCCACAAGATTATCATCTAGAACGACATGGTCATTTTGCCCCACCTCTCTCTTCTTTGCTTCTCCACTTATTCGAGATGCGCTAGCGTTCTCTCTCTTCTTTGCTTTTTCACTTATTCGAGAAAGTCTTGAAGGCACGCCACAGTTCGCTCCATCGGATCGTACCACATAAAATGTACCACTCCGCTAATTTTTAGAAGATATAAAAGAAGATAGTTACCACTAACTACTAATGCTAGAAGATTAAGACAAGGGGCGCGGCGTGCCGCCGCGTCAAAATTCCTAGTTGTTGGCATAAGGGTGGGCGGGATTCCTAAGAGCATCTTTGCCTCTTTGACTTAAGGGAAAGTTTTGGCTAAGCAGGGTCTTACCTACATCCTCATATTTTTTTGAATTTGTCTTTTTTATATCTCTCAAACTATGTAACATAGGACTCTGTTTTGCAAGGACTGGGGCATCAAAATCTTTAGCAGATCTTACTTCCTTCTGCTTGATCCTTTTTTTACAGGTCAGGATGTCATCAAAGCCAGGGCTTCTCGCCTTTTCTTTTGACGGCTCCCATCCCTAGACACCGGCCCCTGATACCAATACTAGAGATTTGCCTTGGCTGTAGTTCAAAGAAGTTCTTCGGCTTTGGGAAGATGTGAACCTTATACCATTGTCCTTGGACAGATATGGCCCGAAACCGATCGATCTAGCCATGAGCAGGTTGAAGAGAGCTCTAACAGGCTGTCAAGTTGAATCGATTTGACGGGGTTTCTGACCCTTTTTTTCTCTTAGAAAGAGCTCATAACCACTACTTGTGAATAGCTCTCCTCAACTGAAGGCGCACTACTGTTACTATCAGTCTAGTCTCTCGAGGGCACTCTTTCGATCTCGAACAATAGATTTCAAACTTTAAAGATCGCTGTAATATTACAACTAGAATGTGAGAAAAATAGTTTGGATTTTTCTGTGAAATTTAACTTTTTAAAATATTTAAAATTCAACAAAAATTGTTTTAAAAAGTATATATATAGTATAATAAAATTCCCAAACTATTTTTTCCACATTCTATCTCAAATATTTAAGTTGGACTGCAAAGTTTCAGATTCAAATGTTATATAGAGTGAGAGATACAAAAAAGAGAAGTTGTTTGAGAGGGAAAAAAAAGACTAGCACATATCTTGATGCACCTATTAACAGTTCAGATAGGGGTACAGCTGAGACAGTGCTTAGAAAATCCACTCTCCTGACTTAAAATGATAGAAAGCCTCTCTATTATACGTTTTTCCTCGATAAATCTGTCTTGAACATATCCGAAAAATTGGGAAAATGGTAAAAATGTTCTCCTTAATTCAACTCTCAACCGCAACATATCTATATTTGTCTGTCCATTTGATGTTCCCACATCGTGCAGAAATATTGACGCAACTAAAATGTCAACATACACTCTTACTATCATCCTCTCTGTTACGCCGCCCGTCATTGATTTGATCTGCTCCAGTTGACTCTATGCCAACGCTAAGCCCACAGATCATTGTTCCCTTCTGCCGCGAGTTGACCCGGCTGAGCGGCCGCCATGGATCTAGTGTGGAGCTACACGAGAGACGCACAGTAGTTAGAACGGTTGTCAATGGATAGCCGCTTTATCGTCATTGAATTAATCAAGGGGTTGTATCTCTCTCGATTCGGTCGCTCTGTCGTGGTAGAAGGTTTCCCTACCGCTGATTTGGTGTCGCCGTGCCCGATCCTTTTTCGATCGATGAGAAAGAAAAGAAATAAGGGATTCTGCGACTCCTGTCTCTGAGCTTGATTGCACATAGGGTGAGACAAATCTACCTTCTACTAAGGTGTACTATGTGTAGGGCCCTGCTAAGTCTTAAAGACCAACTTGAGGACTCAATCCAACCGCTGACTGACTTCTCGATGGCCCGATAAAAGCAACCAATCCCTTAGCTTGTCCACTCGGAATTACCGGCTATACCCATGGGTATGAGATTTCCTTTTTTAGGGGGACAAGAGCAATGTTTTTCCATATGATTTGAACACATGTTTGACTTTCAATATTTCATTACTCATGATCTTTCTTTTGTGTTTCTTTTCATATTATAACATGGTTGCTAAGTTTTTATTGTCAAGATTATGTCTCTTATGCCCATGTTTTAAGTTCTTTGATCCCAGCACTCAATGCTTTACATCATTGATCAAGATTGTGATGGTGCATGTCACCTCAAAAATTATTCTTTTGTTATCACTTACCTACTCGAGGACGAGCAGGAGTTAAGCTTGGGGATGCTTGATACGTCTCAAACGTATCTATAATTTTTGATGCTCCATGCTTGTTTATTACACTTCATGGCATTTTTATGCATTTTGCGGAACTAACCTACTAACGAGATGCCACAGTGCCAGTTCCCTATTTTCTGCTGTTTTTGTCTTTCAGAAAAGCTACACAGGAAATATTCTCAGAATTCGACGACACAAAAGCCGAACCTCCTATTTTTACTGAAGCTTTGATGGTGCGGTGTTGATGATGTAGATGACTGGCCAGTTGGGAACCCCAAGAGAAGGTGTGATGAGCACAGCAGCAAGTTTTTCCTCAGTTATGAGACCAAGGTAATCAATCCAGTAGGAGAAAGCCAAACTTAAAAAGGTGATGCTTGCTAGCTTCGTGACACTCCGGACAAGGGCGCCAGATAAACTGCTTGTCGGCGTGTCTTCCCCCAGCAGCAACGTGAAACCTGCATACAACACAAACAAGTACTTTGCTCCCAACTTATGATAAGGTTGTCAATCTCACCGGTTTGCTGTAAACAAAGGATTGAGCGTATCGAGTGGTAAAAGGATAATAGTAATGCAAGTAAAGTAAACAGTGCGAGTAAAGTAAAACGGTAAAGCAATGTAAAGGAAATTGGACCGGGGTCCACAGTTCACTAGTGGCGTCTCTCCATAAGACAAATAAAGCATGCTGGGTAAACAAATTACAGTTGGGCAATTGATAGAGTAAAGATAACGTACATACATCACGAGAATCACTATGAGGCTTACTCTGGGCATTACGACAAAATACATAGACCGCTATCCAACTGCATCTATGACTAAAAATCCACTCGCGGGGAATCGTCCGAGGATCCCTTGAGTATTAAGTTGCGAACAACAGATAATTGCATTAAGCAAAGTGCGTAATGTAAACAAAGCAAATGTCCTTGGACACAAGAATGTTGTTTTCTCCCTAGTGGCAACAGCACATCTACAATCTTAGAGATTTCTGTCAGTCCCCAAGATTAAATAGAGGCATGAACCCAACTATCGAGCATAAATACTCCCTCTTGGAGTCACTAGCATCTACTTGGCCAAGATAGCTACTAGCAACAGAAAGCATGCAAGATCATAAACAACATAGAGATAACATAAGATATAATTCAGCATATCAACTTGACATAGTACCAATACTCATCGGATCCCAACAAACACAACATGTATGATTACATAAAGATGATCTTGATCATGTAGGGCAGCTCACAAGATCTAAACATGAAGCACATGGTGGAGAAGACAACCATCTAGCTACTGCTATGGACCCATTAGTCCATGGTAGACTACTCACACATCACTCCGGAGGTGACCATGTTGGTGGAGAAGGCCTCCGGCAGGGATTCCCCTCTCCGACAGGGTGCCGGGAAGAGCTCCTAGATCCTTCCGATCTCGCGACGGCAACGGTGGCGGCTTGCAGTATGTTTCAAGGAAAAGCGATACGTCCTTTAGGTTTTTGCCGTCGAGGGAACTTTATAGGCGAAGGGGCAGCGTCAGGAGGTGGACCAGGCACCCTCACCATAGGTGGGCGTGGCCAGGGGCTCGGCCGCGCCCCCCTGTGGTGTGGCTGGCCCCTGGCCCCCCTCCGTCTCATCTTCGGTCTTCGCGAAGCTTCGGTAAAAATAGGAGGTTTGGTTTTTTGTTTCGTCCAATTCCGAGAATATTTCCTGTGTAACTTTTCTGAAACACAAAAACAGCAGAAAACAGAGAACTGGCATTGTGGCATCTTGTTAATAGGTTAGTTCCGGAAAATGCATAAAAACGCCACGAAGTGTAACAAAACTCAAAGCAAATGGTGTAAGAACAAGCATGGAGCATAAAAAATTATAGATACGTTTGAGACGTATCAAGCATCCCCAAGCTTAACTCATGCTCGTCCTCGAGTAGGTAAGTGATAACAAAAGAATAATTTTTTGAGGTGACATGCACCATCACAATCTTGATCATCTGTGTAAGAATTGAGTGCTGGGATCAAAGAACTTAAAACATGGGCATAAAAGACATAATCTTGACAATAGAAACTTAGCAACCATGTTATAACATGAAAAGAAACACAAACAAAAGATAATGAATAATGAAACATTGAAAGTCAAACGTGTGTTCAAATCATATGGAAAAACATAGCAAATAGTTTTCAGCTTGTCCTTCATGGAAGAGCAAAACATAAATGCATAGGACACCTTCAAGTTTAAAAGGGCGACTAGATACAAATAATTTAAGAACAAATGAAACCATAATCATGAATCAATCAATGATAACTTTGGGACAATGCACATTAAACTCAGAATGGCAACTATGCTCTCCTAGACGGTGCATAAAGGTAGAAGGTGGAGACTCAACATAAAAGTAAAAGAAGGGCCCTTCGCAGAGGGAAGCAGTGATTACAAGTTTTATAAACCTTCAAAAATTATGGTACTTACTAGCTTTGAGCTCTCATTGTTCCCATCATAGGCATCTTGAATGGTTAAAGTAAATGCAAGAACGTTTATGAGCATATGCTTGACAAATCATAAGTTGAAAACCTCGTGTCCCGTGAAGTACGAATACCCAAACCTCATGCTACTCGATTTAGGGTCCCAAGCAAGCTCTTGTCATTGTAAGTATACACGTATCATCGAGAACCGCCAACAGGGTACCTCCTTGCCCGATGACATGGAACAAGCCCATATCAAAATGACAGGACAAACAGACAATGAACACCTCAGCATCTCTTTTATTTACCATTGGTATAGCTTTTTATTTTGAGATGCGTCGTCGAATGTCCACTATGGGAATACTGTAAATTTCCACCATGAATGATGCATGGCTTAGATTAGCGGCCCAGGCACTAACACATATACAAACTCCATGATCCCGCAAGATTCCCAACTTATTTCACATCGCGAGTATCCATAAACAAAAGATAACGATATCAACTCAAATAAGAGAAGTGCAATGTTGAAAGCTTACCCCATGACGGCATGGTTTGGCTAATTTCCAACTTACAACTTGCAAGCATAACGTCAACATAAAAGAGCCACAATGTCAAAATTTTAAAAGCGGGAAAAGTAAAGTGTGCCATCAGGTTCGTGAGAGCTTTACTGACTAATTTTCGCATAACATCAAAAAGAGTTTAATTCGAAGGATAGATAAAAGCAAGTCAAATGTACTTTGGAATAGCAAATTGCTAATAGGTATGTATGGTGGATACATTGGAATAACTTGGTTTTTGGAAGTTGGATGCACGAGTAGAGCTCATACTCAGTACAAAATGAGGGTTAGCAAAAGACTGGGAGCGACCAACTAAGAGAGCAATGATGTCTACACACGCTTCTATTCTTGTAGACAGTGTTGGGCCTCCAAGTGTAGAGGTTTGTAGAGCAGCAGCAAGTTTCCCTTAAGTGGATCACCCAAGGTTTATCGAACTCAGGGAGGAAGAGGTCAAAGCTATCCCTCTCAAACAACCCAGCAATTACGATACAAAAAGTCTCTTGTGTCCCCAACACACCCAATACACTTGTCAGATGTATAGGTGCACTAGTTCGGCGAAGAGATAGTGAAATACAAGTGGTATAGATGATTATAAGTAGCAACTGTGATATGAAATAAATATCGCTGCGAGCAAACATATAACAAAACAGTAAGTAAACAGTGTGCAATGCTTGGAAACAAGGCCTAGGGATCATACTTTCACTAGTGGACACACTCCCAACAATATAACATGATTGAACAAATAAACAACTTCTCTTCACTATGGTACTCTGAATTACTCTCCTATTGAACAACACTAATCATTGCGTAGTGGCTACAGAAGCACCCCTTAAAGTCCATCAAGTACTTGACAAACACCACTCATAGAGATATCCAAATCAAAGCACAACTCAAGATAGATATTATTGCAATTTAGACCAAGTACTAACACGGTGCACACACTGTCAACATTACACCATGAAAGGAGGAATAGATCACTTCAATACTATCATAGCAATAATTATTATCATAATCCATAAGAGATCACAATCGTAGCCTAGACCAAGTACCACCATGATGCACGCACTGTCACCATTACACCATGGCAGGAGGAATAGATTACTTTAATAACATCACTAGAGTACACATAATATCTGAATAATAACATCTACTTGTTCAACATGATACAAAGCTCACGATCACATAAAGATCACATCATGGGAGAGAGAGAGGTGACGCACATAGCTACCGGTAGAGCCCTCAGCCCCGGGGATGAACTACTCCCTCCTCATCATAGGAGACATCAAGGTTGATGGAGATGGCGGTGAGGTCGATGGAGACGGCGGAGACGGTGATGGAGACCAATGGAGATGGCTCCGGGGGCACTTCCCCGTCCCGGCAGGGTGCCAGAACAGAGACTTCTGTCCCCCGAAATTCGTCGGCGGCGGTGGCGGAACTGCGGAACTCTTTCTGGAAAATTGCTGACTCCTTTAGGGTTTTCCGTCCCGAGGCTTTATATAGGCGAAGGGGCGTCGTCAGGGGGCAGCCAGGGGCTCCTCACACCAGGGTGGCGTGGACAGGGCCTGGGCCACGCCACCTATGTGTGAGGGCGGCCTCTGGCCCCCCTCCGGCTCTCTTTCGGTCTTCGGGAAGCTTCCGGGAAAAATAAGACTTCTCGCTTTTGTTTCGTCCAATTCCGAGAATATTTCCTGTGTAGCTTTTCTGAAACACAAAAACAGCAGAAAACAGGGAACTGGCACTGTGGCATCTTGTCAATAGGTTAGTTCCGGAAATCGCATAAAAGTGCCACGAAGTGTAACGAAACAGTAGGCAAATGGTGTAAAAACAAGCATGGAGCATCAAAAATTATAGATACGTTGGAGACGTATCAAGCATCCCCAAGCTTAACTCCTGCTCGTCCTCGAGTAGGTAAGTGATAACAAAAGAAATAATTTTTGAGGTGACATGCACCTACAAAATCTTGATCATATAGGTAAAGCATTGAGTGCTGAGATCAAAGAACTTAAAACATGGACATGAAAGACATAATCTTGATAATAGGAACTTGGCAACCATGTTATAACATGAAAATGAACACAAACAAAAGATCATGAAAATGAAAACAATGAAAGTCAAACGTGTGTTCAAATCATAAGGAAAAACATACAAATGGTTTTCAGCTTGTCCTTCAAAGAGAGCAAAACATAAATGCATATGACACCTTCAAGTTTAAGAGGGCGACTAGATACAAATAATTTGAGAACAAGTGAAACCAACAATATGAATCAATCAATGAAAACTTTGGGACAATGCACATTATACTAAGAATGACAACTATGCTCTCTTAATGGTGCATAAAGATAGAAGGTGGTGACTCAACATAAAAGTAAAAGAAAGGCCCTTCGCAGAGGGAAGCAGTGATTAAACATGTGCTAGAGCTTTTCATTTGTAAAACAGAGAGATAAAAATTGGTTTTAAGAGGTGGTTGTCTTTGTCAACGACTGGCAATGGGGTTCTTACTATCTTCCATACAAAAATGAAGCAAGTTTTTGAGAGAGAGATTGGCACTTTTGTGCTCTTTTTTATAAAGCTTGGCACTCCTCCCCACCTTTTTTCCTTTCACAAACCATGGCTAACCGATTCCATCGGGTGCCCACCAACATTCACATTCCATGGAGGAGTGCCTTTTTTCTTTCTTTTTTCTTTTTTTTTTCTTTTTGGAATAAGCAATATGGAAGATAGCAAATCCGACCACTACATCCCCATGAGCTGAAAACAGTGTCACAAAATGAGAAGTATTTTGAAGGGTTTTTTGAAAGGTAGCACATGAAAATTTACTTGGAATGACTTGCAAATACCATGCATAGGAATTTATAGTGGACACAATGGAAAACTTGGTTTTTGGGAGTTGGATGCACAAGTAGAACTCATACTCAGTACAAAATGAGGGCTAGCAAAAGACTAGGAGCGACCAACTAAGAGAGCAATAACGGCCATAATCATGCAAAGCGACAAAGCAACATTAAAAGAAGCATAAGATGGCATCAAAAGTCAAAAACTAAATGATCATAGAGGCTATTGGCGACTTTGTAAGAGTCTAACATGTGTGAGCATGCGCCAAGTCAACCCAAATAAAGCATCAAGGAGAAAACCAAAATAATGCTTCCAAACAATAAAAACAACGCATGATTTTTTCAAAGGCTCATTAAGCAATCTCAGTTATTTGAGACAAGTCATGCTACAGCAAAACCACTAAGCATACTATCAAAAAGACATCAAGCATGACATGAAAAAGTCTAAGCCGCAGTCTACACAAGCTCCTTCTTGTACCACTTTTTTGCATAAAGCTTTTTCTCTTTTCCAACACCATTTAATTTTTTTAAATCCAACTCTTTTGAGGAAAACTAACATGGTCCAGAGGCAAAAATACACCTTGATAAATAGATATAAGAACATCTGAATGCAAATCAAGGCAAAAACGAAAACCAAAAGCAGTAGCAGAAAAACAAGAACACTCGGTTTTTTATAAGAGTGAAAACTAGAGCGTTCTTGGCAAATGAAAAGCGAGCTCATCTCCTCCAAAAGAAACATGATGTGATCTAACCATTTATTGCAGCAAACAAAGCAAAATAAAACTAAAAACAAAAACAACTGACACTCCAAGAAAAACACATAGTGCATGAAGCAATAAAAATATAGTGTTTTAAGGTGACCTGATTTTTGCCGATGAAGAAGGGGTGCCTCGGGGGCATCCCCAAGCTTTGACGCTTGTACTTCTTGGATATTTCTTGGGGTGATGCATGGGCATCCCCAAGCTTGAGCTTTTGTCCATTCTTCATCTCATCTCATCATTCTCCAATCCCTACACTTGAAAACTTCCTTCATACAAAACTAAACATAATTCTATTAGCAACATTAGTGTAACATAACATATAATCAACCTCTTTTTGCTTCAGGTTTCAACCTAAAACCACCACATATATAGCACATACTACTGTAGCAACTTCCCCAAAAGTTTCGTGATCAAAAGAACTCAAAAAGAAAGCGATAAAGCGGCAAACACAAATATTGGCAGAAACCTATCAAAACAGAACAACTGACAAAGGTCGAATTTTTAGAGCATTTTTCTGTTGCTCAAATCAAAAAGTGTTCAACTAATGAAAGTTTGGATATAACCTGGGGCATATGCACAAGAAATCGCAGGTCCAAAAGATGTACAGAGAATCTATACGAATTTTTATGGTGTAGCACCGAAAACAGTTTCAGGACAGCAACATCCCCAAATCTTTACCTCACTCGAATTAGAGGCTTCTCTTGGCACAACAACGAAATAAAAAGGATAAGGAGCAGTTATTATAGTAGTAATAACTTCCAAGACTCAAATAAAAGAAAAAGTACTAAAAATAAAACATTGGGTTATCTCCCAAGAGTGCTTTTCTTTAACGCCTTTGAGCTAGGCGCAGTAATTTGCAAAGATGCTCATGTGGGCGCCATATACGAGCTTGAGGCAAAGGCGCCATATAGGAACTTAAAGCAATAGAGAGCATCAAAAAGCAAATGTGAAAGACATTTAAATCTAAATCACTTCCTATGCATAGGAATCTTGTAAGAAAATAAATCAACGAGGTACAAAGTAGCAAGCATGGATAGATAAAACAAGTGCCACTTCAAGATTTGCAACATAAAGAGGGGAAACTCAATATTATTGAGATCCATCAAACCATGTTTCCCTCTCTCATAATAACTTTCAGTAGCATCATGAATAGAACTAACAATATAACTATCACATAAAACATCCCTATCATGAGCCACATGCATAAAAGGATTAATACTCCCCACATGAACAATAGTAGTAGGAGCAAATTCAATAGAATAATTATTCTCATCACCATAATCATCATAAATAGGAGGCATATTGTAATCATAACTAATTTTATCCTCAATAGTAGGTGAACTGAAAATATTATACCCATCATCATCATAAACTAGAGGCTTAGTATCATCACAAGCTAAAGAACAGCTATTTCGCAAAGCATATTCATCAAACATATCATCATAGGAAGGAACATCACATATGGGAGATAAAATATCATCAGAGCAAATTTTCTCCACTAAAGCTGGGGAACTAAAAGTATCATGCTTAACAAAACCAGCTTCCCCAAGCTTAGACTTTTCTATAGCATTAGCAACAACGGTGTTCAAAGCATTCATACTAACAACACTATTAGCATGCAAATTAAGCTCCAAAGGTTTTTCAATTTTCTCTTCAAACACTTCATATCTAAACTCAGGAAAAAGACTACAAAACTCTTAGTTTTCCATTAAGCCTAACTAGTGAAAATAAAAACAAGAAACAAAAAGATGTAATTGCAGAATCTAAAGGAAATAACTCCGAGCACTCACTAGCAACTAAAAGACTTAGTAGCCAAAGGATGTGAGTACCTTTTACCTTACCTCCCCGGCAACGGCGCCAGAAAAGAGCTTGATGTCTACACACGCTTCTGTTCTTGTAGACAGTGTTGGGCCTCCAAGTGTAGAGGTTTGTAGAGCAGCAGCAAGTTTCCCTTATGTGGATCACCCAAGGTTTATCGAACTCAGGGAGGAAGAGGTCAAAGCTATCCCTCTCAAACAACCCTGCAATTACGATACAGAAAGTCTCTTGTGTCCCCATGATGTTGTTTAATGGGGCCAAGTTGACGGGGGAAAATATAGTTGATGTAGGAGTATCCCCGGCAACGGCGCCAGAAAAACAGCTGATGGCTAGTTGATGAAGGAGATTATTCTTCTTCGTCCCCCAGCAGCAGTCCTTGTGCGTGGTGAATGACCAGCCCGTTGGGAACCCCAAGAGGAAGGTGTGATGAGTATAGCAGCTGGTTTTCCCTTAGTTAAGAAACCAAGGTTTAATATCGGTCAGAAGAGGAGAGACAAACGACTGAAGGTGATGTTTGCTAGTTTGCGACAGCTGCGGACAATTTATATATGGTGCCTCGTCCAAGCTTTGCTTGCTAGCTGCAACGTGGAACCTGCACACACACAAACAAATACTTTGCTCCCAACTTACGATGAGGTTGTCAATCTCACCGGTTTGCTTGAAACAAAGGTTTTGAGTGTATCGAGTGGAAAACAGTAAAAGTATGCGAGTAAAGTAAATAGTGCGAGAAAGTAAACATGTGATAGCAATATGATGGAAATAGGACCGGGGTCCACAGTTCACTAGTGGTGTCTCTCCATAGATAAAATAACACATGCTGGGTAAACAAATTACAGTTGGGCAATTGATAGAATAAAGATAAATGTGATATGTCAAGAAGATCATATGAGATTTACTCTGGGCATTACAACAAAATACATAGACCGCCATCCAACTGCATCTATGACTAATAATCCACTCCCGGGGATATCAATCCGAACACCCCAGTAGTATTAAGTTGCGAACAACAGATAATTGCATTAAGCAAAGTGTGTAATGTAAACAAAGCATATGCCCTTGAGCATATGAATGTTGTTTTCTCCCTAGTAGCAACAGCACATCTACCACCTTAGAGGTTTCTGTCACTCCCCCAGGTGAAATAGAGGCATGAACCCACTATCGAGCATAAATACCCCCTATTGGAGTCACTAGCAACTACTCGGCCAAGATAGCTACTAACAACGGAGAGCATGCAAGATCATAAACAACATAGAGATAACAAAAGATAATATTCAGTATAGCAACTTAATCATAAACACCAATATTCATCGGATCCCAACAAACCAAACATGTAGAATTACATAACGGTGATCTCAATCATGTAGGGCAGCTTATGAGATCTAAACATGAAGCACATGGTGGAGAAGACAACCATCTAGCTACTGCTATGGACCCATAGTCCAAGGTAGACTACTCACTCATCGCTCTGGAGGCAAGCATGGCGATGAAGAAGACCTTCGGTGGCGATTCCCCTCTTCGGCAGGGTGCCGGGAAGAGCTTCTGGACCCTCCCGATCTTCGGGTCGACGGCGGCGGCGGATCGCGATGTGTTCTGGAAAACTGATCGGGTACTTAGGTTTTTTCCGTCGGGGGGTCTTTATAGGCGAAGGGGCGATGTCAGAGGAGGAGCCAGGCGCCCTCATGCAGGGCCCGCGCGGCCAGGGGGCTGGCCGCGCCACCCCTGCGTGCGGGGCCCTGGTGGCCACCCTCCTACTCTCCTTCAGATCTCTGGAAGCTTCCGGGTAAAATAAGACTTCAGGAACTTGTTTCGTCCAATTCTGAGAATATTTCCTGTGTATCACTTCTGAAACACAAAAACAGCAGAAAACAGGGAACTGGCACTGTGGCAACTCGTTAATAGGTTAGTTCCGGAAAATGCATAAAAGTGCCACGAAGTGTAATGAAACAATAGGCAAATGGTGTAAAAACAAGCATGGAGCATCAAAAATTATTGATACGTTGGAGATGTATCAAGCATCCCCAAGCTTAACTCCTGCTCGTCCTCGAGTAGGTAAGTGATAACAAAGAATAATTTTTGAGGTGACATGCACCTACACAATCTTGATCATATATGTAAGCATTTGTGAGCTGGGATCATAAGAACTTAAAACATGGGCATGAAGATATAATCATGACAATAAGAAACTTAGCAACCATGTTGTAAACATGTAAATGAACACAAACAAAAGATCATGAAAATGAAACAATGAAAGTCAAACGTGTGTTCAAATCATAAGGAAAAACATACAAATGGTTTTCAGCTTGTCCTTCAAAGAGAGCAAAACATAAATGCATAGGACACCTTCAAGTTTAAGAGGGCGACTAGATACAAATAATTTAAGAACAAGTGAAACCAATCATTATGAATCAATCAATGAACTTTGGGACAATGCATATTACACTAAGAATGACAACTATGCTCTCTTAATGGTGCATAAAGAAAGAAGGTGGTGACTCAACATAAAAGTAGAAGAAAGGCCCTTTGCAGAGGGAAGCAGTGATTGCAAGTTTTATAACCTTCAAAAATTATGGTACTTACCGGCTTTGAGCTCTCATTGCCCCCATCATAAGCATCTTGAATGGTTAAAGTTAATGCGAGAACAATTATGATGCATATGCTTGACAAATCATAAGTTGAAAACCTCGTGTCCCGTGAATACGAGTACCCAAACCTCATGCTACTTTACTTAGAGTCCCAAGCAAGGCTCTTATCATTGTAAGTATATGTGTATCATTGAGAACCGTCAATGGGGTACCTCCGTGCCCGATGACATGGAACAAGCCCACACCAAAATGACAGGACAAGCAGACAATGAACACCTCGACATCTCTTTTATTTGCCTTTTGTTTAGCTTTTTATTGTGAGATGCATCGTCGTATGTTCACCATGGGTATGCTGCAAATTTCCACCATGAATTATGCATGGCTTAGATTGGCGGCCCGGCGTTTCCCTAACACATATACAAACTCCATGATCCCCACAAGATTCCCAATTCATTTCACACCGCGGGCATCCATAAACAAAAGATCACGATATCAACTCAAATAAGAAGTGCAATGTTGAAAGCTTGCCCCATGACAGCATGGATGGGCTAGAATCCAACTTACAACTTGCAAGCATAACAACTCAACATAAGAGACCACAATGTCAAATTTTTAAGAACAGGAAAAAGTAAAGTGTGCCTTCCGGTTCATGAGAGCTTTACTGACCAAATTTTGCATAACACTGGTAAGAGTTTAATTTGAAGAGAAAATAAATGCAAGTCAAATTTACTTGGAATAGCAAATTGCTAGTAGGTATGTATGGTGGACACTTTGGAAAACTTTGGCTTTTAGGAGTTGGATGCACGAGTAGAGCTCATACTCAGTACAAGGCGAGGGCTAGCAAAAGACTGGGAGCGACCAACTAAGAGAGCAGTAAAGGCCATAATCATGCAAAGCGACAAAGCGATATTAAAAGAAGCATAAGATGGCATCAAAAGTCAAAAACTAAATGATCATAGAGGCTATTGGCGACTTTGTAAAAGTCTAACATGTGTGAGCATGCGCCAAGTCAACCCAAATAAAGCATCAAAGAGAAAACCAAAATAATGCTTCCATACAATAAAAACAACGCATGATTTTTTCAAAGGCTCATTAAGCAATCTCAGTTATTTGAGACAAGTCATGCTACAGAAAAACCACTAAGCATACTATCAAAAAGACATCAAGCATGATATGAAAAAGCCTAAGCCGCAGTCTACACAAGCTCTTCTTGTACCACTATTTTGCACAAAGCTTTTTCTCTTTTCCAACACAATTTGAAATTTTTATAAACACCTCTTTTGATGAAAACCAATAAAGATCAGAGGCAAAAATACACCTTGATGAAAAGATATGACAAGGTCTGAACGCAAATCAAGGCGAAAACGAAAACCAAAAGCAGTAGCAGAAAAAGAAGAACGCTCGATTTTAAATAAGAGTGAAAACTAGAGCGTTCTTTGCAAATGAAAACGAGTACATCTCCTCCAAAAGAAATTTGTTGGGGTCCAACCATTTATTGCAGCAAACAAACAAACTAAACCAACTAAGAAAACTAAAACAACTGACGCTCCAAGAAAAACACATAGTGCATGAAGCAATAAAAATATAGTGTTTTGAAAGGTGACATGATTTTTGCCGACGAAGAAGGGGTGCCTCGGGGGCATCCTCAAGCTTTGACGCTTGTACTTCTTGGATATTTCTTGGGGTGATGCATGGGCATCCCCAAGCTTGAGCTTTTGTCCATTCTTTAACTCATCTCATCATTCTCCAATCCCTACACTTGAAAACTTCCTTCATACAAAACTAAACACAATTCTATTAGCAACATTAGTGTAAGCATAACATATAATCAACCTATTTTTGCTTCATGTTTCAACTCAAAACCACCACATATATAGCAAATACTACTGTAGCAACCTCCCAAAAAGTTCCGTGATCAAAAGAACTCAAAAGAAAGCGATAAAGCGGCAAACACAAATATTGGCAGAAATCTGTCAAAACTGAACAGCTGACAAAGGTAGAATTTTTGAGGGATTTTCTGTTGCTCAAATCAAAAAGTGTTCAACTAACAAAAGTTTGGATATAACCTGGGACATATGCACAAGAAATCGCAGGTCCAAAAGATAAACAGAGAATTTATACGAATTTTTACGGTGCAGCACCGAAAACAGTTTCAGGACAGCAACATCCCCAAATCTTTACCTCGCTCAAATTAGAGGCTTCTCTTGGCACAAAAACGAAATAAACAAGATAAGGAGCGGTCATTACAGTAGTAATGACTTACAAGACTCAAATAAAAGAAAAAGTGCTGAAAAGAAAACATTGGGTTATCTCCCAAGAGTGCTTTTCTTTAACGCCTTTGAGCTAGGCGCAGAAAATTGCGAATCAAGTAATGTCAAGTGATGAAGTGCTAGGATCAGCGCGTGCCTTACGTCTTCCTTTCTTACCTTTGCTCTTGACTCTAGGAAAGACATGGTTATTGCAAGGTGGAGAGATAAATCTTATATTGCCTTTTCCCACATCGATGACGGCGCCCAGGAGCTTCAGGATGGATCTTCCAAGTGTGTTTTGTCCTTTTCCTACACATTCAATAACAAGATAATCAGTAGATATCATTCTTCCTAGGACTTTTGTAAAAACTCCTTCAGCTATTCCAAGGGGAAATATAGTGGCATTGTTAGTAAGAGAAATTCCTTCTCCTCCCTCAGAAAGCTTCCAAAGGCTCAAAGATTCATAAACATCCTTTGGCATGAGACAAAATTCAGACATAATATCACAACGAGCATGAAAAGTTTCACCACTAATGGTGATTTTTATTGTAGGATACCAACTCGAAGGTTCAGTATTTGTTGGCACATAATCAAAATGCTGGCGCAAAGTATTGTAACAAGAATTCAAACTAGCAGTGCGAGTCTCAAGAGTATCAAGTCTATTAAAAATGCACACAAGAGAGGAATCAAAATAGGTTGGCATGCTATAAATTGTAATCAACTTTTTTATAATATTGAAGGCTTGATCTCCATCACAATGAAGGAAATCTCCTTCAGCAGTAGCATCCAAAGCATATCTATAACGAAGAGAAAGTCCAAAGTAAAAGCTACTAAGAAGCAAACTCAAAGTCATTTTAGGTTCAGTTTTTCCATGCCAATCATAAATTCTAGACCAAGCTTCTTTAAAACTTTCCTCATCCTTTTGCTTAAAAGTGAAAATCATATCCTCGGGCGACATAGTAGTAGCAACTGAACTAGACATAATAAACTAAAGTAAAGAAATAACAACTACCAAGGATTCTAATTTTTTGGGGTTTTTGATATAAAATGATGCAGGTAAAATAAATAAAGTAAAGCAAAGCAATAACAAAGTAAAGGATGTGCGTGCAAAAAACTCCCCTTGCAGAAGTCTTCTACTTCCTCCCCGGCAACGGCGCCAGAAAAATAGCTGATGTTGTTTAATGGGGCCAAGTTGATGGGGGAAAATATAGTTGATGTAGGAGTATCCCCGGCAACGGCGCCAAAAAAACAGCTGATGGCTAGTTGATGAAGGAGATTATTCTTCTTCGTCCCCCAGCAACAGTCCTTGTGCGTGGTGAATGACCAGCCCATTGGGAACCCCAAGAGTAAGGTGTGATGAGTATAGCAGCTGGTTTTCCCTCAGTTAAGAAACCAAGGTTTGATATCGGTCAGGAGAGGAGAGACAAACGACTGAAGGTGATGCTTGCTAGTTTGCGACAACTGCGGACAATTTATATATGGCGCCTCGTCCAAGCTTTGCTTGCTAGCTGCAACGTGGAACCTGCACACACACAAACAAATACTTTGCTCCCAACTTACGATGAGGTTGTCAATCTCACCGGTTTGCTTGAAACAAAGGTTATGAGTGTATCGAGTGGAAAACAGTAAAAGTATGCGAGTAAAGTAAACAGTGCGAGAAAGTAAACAGGTGATAGCAATATGATGGAAATAGGACCGGGGTCCACAGTTCACTAGTGGTGTCTCTCCATAGATAAAATAACATATGCTGGGTAAACAAATTACAGTTGGGCAATTGATAGAATAAAGATAAACATGATATGTCAAGAAGATCACTATGAGATTTACTCTGGGCATTACAACAAAATACATAGACCGCCATCCAACTGCATCTATGACTAATAATCCACTCCCGGGGATATCAATTCGAACACCCCAGTAGTATTAAGTTGCGAACAACAGATAATTGCATTAAGCAAAGTGTGTAATGTAAACAAAGCATATGCCCTTGAGCATATGAATGTTATTTTCTCCCTAGTAGCAACAGCACATCTACCACCTTAGAGGTTTCTGTCACTCCCCCAGGTGAAATAGAGGCATGAACCCACTATCGAGCATAAATACCCCCTCTTGGAGTCACTAGCAACTACTCGGCCAAGATAGCTACTAACAACGGAGAGCATGCAAGATCATAAACAACATAGAGATAACAAAAGATAATATTCAGTACAGCAACTTAATCATAAACACCAATATTCATCGGATCCCAACAAACCAAACATGTTGAATTACATAACGGTGATCTCAATCATGTAGGGCAGCTCATGAGATCTAAACATGAAGCACGTGGTGGAGAAGACAACCATCTAGCTACTGCTATGGACCCATAGTCCAAGGTAGACTACTCACTCATCGCTCCGGAGGCAAGCATGGCGATGAAGAAGACCTCCGGTGGAGATTCCCCTCTCCGGCAGGGTGCCGGGAAGAGCTTCTAGACCCTCCCGATCTTCGGGTCGACAGCGGCGGTGGATCGCGATGTGTTCTGGAAAACTGATCGGGTACTTAGGTTTTTTCCGTCGGGGGGTCTTTATAGGCGAAGGGGCGATGTCAGAGGAGGAGCCAGGTGCCCTCACGCGGGGCCCGCGCGGCCAGGGGGCTGGCCGCGCCACCCCTGCGTGTGGGGCCCTGGTGGCCCTCCTCCTACTCTCCTTCGGATCTCTGGAAGCTTCCGGGTAAAATAAGACTTCAGGAACTTGTTTTGTCCAATTCCGAGAATATTTCCTGTGTATCACTTCTGAAACACAAAAACAGCAGAAAACAGGGAACTGGCACTGTGGCAACTCATTAATAGGTTAGTTCCGGAAAATGCATAAAAGTGCCACGAAGTGTAATGAAACAATAGGCAAATGGTGTAAAAACAAGCATGGAGCATCAAAAATTATAGATACGTTGGAGACGTATCACCCCAACACACCCAATACACTTGTCAGATGTATAGGTGCACTAGTTCGGCGAAGAGATAGTGAAATACAAGTGGTATAGATGATTATAAGTAGCAACTGTGATATGAAATAAATATCGCTGCGAGCAAACATATAACAAAACAGTAAGTAAACGGTGTGCAATGCTTGGAAACAAGGCCTAGGGATCATACTTTCACTAGTGGGCACACTCCCAACAATATAACATGATTGAACAAATAAACAACTTCTCTTCACTATGGTACTCTGAATTACTCTCCTATTGAACAACACTAATCATTGCGTAGTGGCTACAGAAGCACCCCTTAAAGTTCATCAAGTACTTGACAAACACCACTCATAGAGATATCCAAATCAAAGCACAACTCAAGATAGATATTATTGCAATTTAGACCAAGTACTAACACGGTGCACACACTGTCAACATTACACCATGAAAGGAGGAATAGATCACTTCAATACTATCATAGCAATAATTATTCTCATAATCCATAAGAGATCACAATCGTAGCCTAGACCAAGTACCACCATGATGCACGCACTGTCACCGTTACACCATGGCAGGAGGAATAGATTACTTTAATAACATCACTAGAGTACACATAATATCTGAATAATAACATCTACTTGTTCAACATGATACAAAGCTCACGATCACATAAAGATCACATCATGGGAGAGAGAGGTGAACCACATAGCTACCGGTAGAGCCCTCAGCCCCGGGGATGAACTACTCCCTCCTCATCATAGGAGACAGCAAGGTTGATGGAGATGGCGGTGAGGTTGATGGAGACGGCGGAGACGGTGATGGAGACCGATGGAGATGGCTCCGGGGGCACTTTCCCGTCCCGGCAGGGTGCCAGAACAGAGACTTCTGTCCCCCGAAATTCGTCGGCGGCTGTGGCGGAACTGCGGAACTCTTTCTGGAAAATTGCCGACTCCTTTAGGGTTTTCCGTCCCGAGGCTTTATATAGGCGAAGGGGCGTCGTCGGGGGGCAGCCAGGGGCTCCTCACACCAGGGTGGCGCGGCCAGGGCCTGGGCCGCGCCACCTATGTGTGAGGGCAGCCTCTGGCCCCCCTCCAGCTCTCTTTCGGTCATCGGGAAGCTTCCGGGAAAAATAAGACTTCTGGCTTTTGTTTCGTCCAATTCCGAGAATATTTCCTGTGTAGCTTTTCTGAAACACAAAAATAGCAGAAAACAGGGAACTGGCACTGTGACATCTTGTCAATAGGTTAGTTCCGGAAATCGCATAAAAGTGCCACGAAGTGTAACGAAACAGTAGGCAAATGGTGTAAAAACAAGCATGGAGCATCAAAAATTATAGATACGTTGGAGACGTATCAAGCAATAACGGCCATAATCATGCATAGCGACAAAACATCATTAAGAGAAGCATAAAATGGCATCAAAAGTCAAAAACTAAATGATCATAGAGGCTTATGGTGACTTTGTATGAGTCTAACATATTGTAAGCATGCGCCAAGTCAACCCAAATAAAACATCAAGGAGAAAACCAAATTAATGCTTCCAAATAATAAAAACAACGCATGATTTTTTCAAAGGCTCATTAAGCAATCTTAGTCATTTGAGACAAGTCATGCTATAGCAAAAACCACTAAGCATACTATCAAAACAACATCAAGCATGGCATGCAAAAGTCTAAGCTGCAGTCTAAACAAGCTCCTTTTTGTACCACTTTTTTGCATAAAACTTTTTCTCTTTTTCAACACCATTCAAACCTTTTTGAGACAACTCTTTTGATGAATACCAAAATAGACCAGATGTCCAAATACACCTTTATGCAAAGATAAAACAAGATCTGGACAAAAATCAAGGCGAAAAACGAAAGCTAAACGCAGTTCTAAAAAAAGAGAACACTCGTTGAACGATAAGAGTGAAAAACAGAGTGTTCTTGGCAAATAAAAAATAAGGTACATCTCCTCCAAAAGAAATTTGTTGGGGTCCAACCATTTATTGCAGAAAACAAACCAAAAAAAACTGAAATCAAAAGTAAAGACGCTCCGAAAAACTCATAGTATATAAAGCAATAAAAATATAGTGTGTTGAAAGGTGACCTGATTTTTGCCGATGAAGAAGGGGTGCCTCGGGGGCATCCCCAAGCTTTGACGCTTGTACCTCTTGGATATTTCTTGGGGTGACATGGACATCCCCAAGCTTGAGCTTTTGTCCATTCTTTATCTCATCTCATCATTCTCCAATCCCTACACTTGAAAACTTCCTTCATACAAAACTTCACACAATTCTATTAGCAATGTTAGCATAAACATAATAGTGAATCAACCCTTTTTGGTTCAGGTTTCAACTCAAAAATATCACAGATAAAGCATATACTACTGTAGCAACTTCCCCAATAGTTCCGTGATCAAAAGAACTCAAAAAGAAAGCAATCGAGAGGCAAACATAAATAGTGGCAGAAATCTGTCAAAACAGAACAGCTGACAAAGGTTGATTTTTTCGAGGACCTTCTGTTGCTCAAATCAAAAAGTGCAAAACTAATGAAAGTTTGGATATAACTTGGGGCATATGCACAAGAAATCGTAGGTCAAAAAGATATTCTGAGAATTTTCACGAATTTTTACGGTGCAGTACCGAAATCTATTTCAGGATAGCAACTTCCCCAAATCTTACCTCCCTCAAATTAGAGGTTCTTCTTGGCACAATAACGAAATAAAAAAAGGATAAGGAGCGGTTATTACAGTAGTAATAACTTCCAAGACTCAAACAAAAAAAAGAACTGGAAAGAAAACAATGGGTTATCTCCCAAAAGTGCTTTTCTTTAACGCCTTTGAGCTAGGCGCAAAAAGTGGAAATCAAGTAATATCAAGCGATGAAGCATCGAGTTCATAATTTTCTCTAAGAATAGAGTCAAAAAGTAATTTCTTCCTCCTTCTAGGGAAGTGTTCCATACCTTTCTTGAGTGGGAATTGATATTTGATGGTACCTTTCTTCATATCAATGATGGCACCTACAGTTCGAAAAAAGGTCTTCCCAAAATAATAGGACATGAAGCATTGCATTCAACATCCATAACAAGAAAATCAACGGGAATAAGGTTATTGTTAACCATAATAAGAACATCATTAATCCTTCCCAAAGGTTTCTTCTTAACAACATCAGCAAGAGGAACATCAAAATAACACTTTTCAAGCGGTGGTAAACCAAGCATGTCATAAATCTTTCTAGGCATAATAGAAATACTAGCACCTAGATCACATAAAGCATGGCAATCAAAACCATTAATATGCATATCAATTATGGGCTCCCAACCATCTTCTAACTTCTTGGGAATAGAAGCTTTTTGCTTCAACTTTTCCTCCCTAATTTTCATGAGAGCATTCGTAATATGATTTGTAAAAGCAATATTTAAAGAACCAGCATTCGGACTCAAAGCAAGCTTTTGCAAGAACAAAATAACTTTAGATATATTGCAGCCATCAACCTCAAAATCATTAAAAGAAATAGAGCTATCATCTCCCATACTCCAAAAAATTTCAGCACTCTTTTGAGAAAAAGTTTTTGCAGTTTTGGGCTTTTTAACACAAGGAGTAGGAGTTTTCTCTACACCAATCAAAGTAAGAGGATTGCTAGCATTTGGAACAACATCATTAGAGGTAGTAATGGTACATACCTTCATTTTTCTAGCCATCTCATCTTCTCTTTTCTACCTGGCATGCAATTCTGCTAACATCCTAACATTTTCATCAATCTTAACTTGAATAGCATTAGTAGCAGCAAAAGTATTATTTTCCTTCACATCATTAGGAAACACTTTTAGTTTCAGAAGTTCGACATCAAGAGCAAGGCTATCAACTTTAGAAGTAAGAATATCAATTTTACCCAACTTTTCCTCAACAGACTTATTAAAAGCAGTTTGCTTACCGATGAAGTCCTTGAGCATGACTTCAAGCTCAGAGGGCGCGCCCCTAGTGTTGTTGGAGGAATTACCATAAGAGTTACCATAACCATTACCATTGGTAGAAAGATATGGCCTATAATTGTTGCTAGCAAAATTGTTCCTATAAGCACTGTTGTTGAAATTATTATTTCTAATGAAGTCTACATCAACATGTGATGTCTACACACGCTTCTGTTCTTGTAGACAGTGTTGGGCCTCCAAGTGCAGAGGTTTGTAGAGCAGCAGCAAGTTTCCCTTAAGTGGGTCACCCAAGGTTTATCGAACTCAGGGAGGAAGAGGTCAAAGCTATCCCTCTCAAACAACCCTGCAATTACGATACAGAAAGTCTCTTGTGTCCCCAACACACCCAATACACTTGTCAGATGTATAGGTGCACTAGTTCGGCGAAGAGATAGTGAAATACAAGTGGTATAGATGATTATAAGTAGTAAATGCAATCTGGAATAAAAATGGCAGCAACCAAACAAGTAACAAAACAGCAAGTAAATGATGTGCAAAGCTTGGAAACAAGGCCTAGGGATCATACTTTCACTAGTGGACACACTCCCAACAAATATAACATAATTGAACCAATAGATAACTTCTCTTCACTATGGTACTCTGAATTACTCTCCTATTGAATAACACTAATCATTGCGTAGGGCTACGAAGCACTCCTCAAAGTTCATCAAGTACTTGACAAACACCACTCATAGAGATATCCAAATCAAATCACAACTCAATATAGATATTATTGCAACTTAGACCAAGTACTAACACGATGCACACACTGTCAACATTACACAATGAAAGGAGGAATAGATCACTTCAATACTATCATAGTGATAATTATTCTCATAATCCATAAGAGATCACAATCGTAGCCTAGACCAAGTACCACCATGATGCACGCATTGTCACCGTTACACCATGGCAGGAGGAATAGATTACTTTAATAACACACTAGAATACACATACTGAAGAAGAGTAACATCTACTTATTCAACATGATACAAAGCTCACGATCACATAAAGATCACATCATGGGAGAGAGAGGTGAACCACATAGCTACCGATAGAGCCCTCAGCCCCAGGGGAGAACTACTCCCTCCTCATCATAGGAGACAGCAAGGTTGATGGAGATGGCTGTGAGGTCGATGGAGACGGCGGAGACAGCGATGGAGACCGATGGAGATGGCTCCGGGGGCACTTCCCCGTCCTGGCAGGGTGCCGGAACAGAGACTTATGTCCCCCAAAATTTGGCTTCGATGGCGACGGCGCTGCGGAACTGTTCTGGAAATTTCGCCGACTCCCCTAGGGTTTTCCGTCCCGAGGCTTTATATAGGCGAAGGGGCATCGTCGGGAGGCGAACAGGGGCTCCTCACACCAGGGGGGTGCGGCCAGGGGCTGGGCCGCGCCCCTTATGTATGTGGGCGGCCTCTGGCCCCCCTCCGGCTCTCTTTCGGCCCTCTGGAAGCTTCCGGGAAAAATAAGACTTCTGGAACTTGTTTCGTCCAATTCCGAGAATATTTCCTGTGTAGCTTTTCTGAAACACAAAAACAGCAAAAAACAGGGAACTGGCACTGTGGCATCTTGTCAATAGGTTAGTTCCGGAAATCGCATAAAAACGCCACAAAGTGTAACGAAACACAAGGCAAATGGTGTAAAAACAAGCATGGGGCATCAAAAATTATAGATACGTTTGAGACGTATCAGCATCCCCAAGCTTAACTCCTGCTCGTCCTCGAGTAGGTAAGTGATAACAAAAGAAATAATTTTTGAGGTGACATGCACCTACACAATCTTGATCATATATGTAAGCATTTGTGAGCTGGGATCATAAGAACTTAAAACATGGGCATGAAAGATATAATCTTGACAATAAGACTTAGCAACCATGTTATAAACATGCAAATGAACACAAACAAAAGATCATGAAAATGAAACAATGAAAGTCAAACGTGTGTTCAAATCATAAGGAAAAACATACAAATGGTTTTCAACTTGTCCTTCATAGAGAGCGAAACATAAATGCATAGGACACCTTCAAGTTTAAGAGGGCGACTAGATACAAATAATTTGAGAACAAGTGAAACCAACAATATGAATCAATCAATGAAAACTTTGGGACAATGCACATTATACTAAGAATGACAACTATGCTCTCTTAATGGTGCATAAAGATAGAAGGTGGCGACTCAACATAAAAGTAGAAGAAAGGCCCTTCGCGGAGGGAAGTAGTGATTGCAAGTTTTATAACCTTCAAAAATTATGGTACTTACCGGCTTTGAGCTCTCATTGCCCCCATCATAAGCATCTTGAATGGTTAAAGTTAATGCGAGAACAATTATGATGCATATGCTTGACAAATCATAAGTTGAAAACCTCGTGTCCCATGAATATGAGTACCCAAACCTCATGCTACTCAACTTAGAGTCCCAAGCAAGGCTCTTGTCATTGTAGGTATATGCTTATCATTGAGAACCGCCAATGGGGTACCTCCGTGCCCGATGACATGGAACAAGCCCACATCAAAATGATAGGACAAGCAGACAATGAACACCTCGACATCTCTTTTATTTACCATTTGTTTAGCTTTTTATTTTGAGATGCGTCGTCGAATGTCCACTATGGGTATGCTGCAAATTTCCACCATGAATTATGCATGGCTTAGATTGGCGGCCCAGGCGTTTCCCTAACACATATACAAACTCCATGATCCCCGCAAGATTCCCAATTCATTTCACACCGCGGGCATGCATAAACAAAAGATCACGATATCAACTCAAATAAGAAGTGCAATGTTGAAAGCTTGCCCCATGACTGCATGGCTGGGCTAGTCTTCAACTTACAACTTGCAAGCATAACAACTCAATATAAGAGACCACAATATCAAATTTTTAAGAACAGGAAAAAGTAAAGTGTGCCTTACGGTTCGTGAGAGCTTTACTGACCAATTTTTGCATAACACTGGTAAGAGTTTAATTTGAAGAGAAAATAAAAGCAAGTCAAATTTACTTGGAATAGCAAATTGCTAGTAGGTATGTATGGTGGACACTTTGGAAAACTTTGGTTTTTAGGAGTTGGATGCACGAGTAGAGCTCATACTCAGTACAAGGCGAGGGCTAGCAAAAGACTGGGAGCGACCAACTAAGAGAGCAATAATGGCCATAATCATGCAAAGCGACAAAGCGACATTAAAAGAAGCATAAGATGGCATCAAAAGTCAAAAACTAAATGATCATAGAGGCTATTGGCGACTTTGTAAGAGTCTAACATGTGTGAGCATGCGCCAAGTCAACCCAAATAAAGCATCAAGGAGAAAACCAAAATAATACTTCCAAACGATAAAAAAACAACGCATGATTTTTTCAAAGGCTCATTAAGCGCAATCTCAGTTATTTGAGACAAGTCATGCTACAGCAAAACCACTAAGCATACTACCAAAAAGATATCAAGCATGACATGAAAAAGCCTAAGACGCAGTCTACACAAGCTCCTTCTTGTACCACTTTTTTGCATAAAGCTTTTTCTCTTTTCCAACACCATTCAAACCTTTTTGTAAACAACTCTTTTGATGAAAACCAATAAAGATCAGAGGTCAAAATACACCTTGATGGAAATATAAAACAAGATCTGAACAAAAATCAAGGCGAAAAATAAAGGCTAAACGCAGTAGCAGAAAAAGAGAACACTCGTTGAATGATAAGAGTGAAAACTAGAGTGTTCTTGGCAATGAAAAACGAGTTCATCTCCTCCAAAAGAAACATGATGTGATCTAACCATTTATTGCAGCAAGCAAAGCAAAAGAAAACTGAAAACAAAAACAACTGACGCTCCAAGAAAAACACATAGTGCATGAAGCAATAAAAATATAGTGTCTTGAAAGGTGACCTGATTTTTGCCGATGAAGAAGGGGGTGCCTCGGGGGCATCCCCAAGGTTTGACATTTGTACTTCTTAGATATTCCTTGGGGTGATGCATGGGCATCCCCAAGCTTAAGCTTTTGTCCATTCTTCATCTCATCTCATCATTCTCCAATCCCTACACTTGAAAACTTCCTTCATACAAAACTAAACACAAATCTATTAGCAACATTAGTGTAAGCATAGTAATAAATCAACCCTTTTTGCTTCAGGTTTTAACCTAAAACCACCATATATTAAGCATATACTACTGTAGCAACTTCCCCAAAAGTTCCGTGATCAAAAGAACTCAAAAGAAAGCGATAAAGCGGCAAACACAAATATTGGCAGAAATCTGTCAAAACAGAACAGCTGACAAAGGTCGAATTTTTGAGGGGTTTTCTGTTACTCAAATCAAAAAGTGTTCAACTAATGAAAGTTTGGATATAACCTGGGGCATATGCACAAGAAATCGCGGGTCCAAAAGATATACATAGAATTTTCACGAATTTTTACAGTGCAGCACCGAAAACAGTTTCAGGACAGCAACATCCCCAAATCTTACCTCACTCAAATTAGAGGCTTCTCTTGGCACAACAACGAAATAAAAAGGATAAGGAGTGGTTATTACAGTAGTAATAACTTCCAAGACTCAAATAAAATAAAAAGTACTGAAAATAAAATATTGGGTTATCTCCCAAGAGTGCTTTTCTTTAACGCCTTTGAGCTAGGCGCAGTAATTTGCAAAGATGCTCATGTGGGCGCCATATAAGAGCTTGAGGCAAAGGCGCCATATAGGAACTTAAAGCAAAAGAGAGCATCAAAAAGCAAATGTGAAAGACATTTAAATCTGAACCACTTCCTATAAAAATAGTCTTGTAAAGAGACAAGTCATGAAAGCGCAAAGCAAAAAGCATAGGAAGGCAAAATAAGTATAACTTCAAGAATTGCAACATAAAGAGGGGAAACTCAATATTGTTGAGATCCATCAAACCATGTTTCCCTCTCCCATAATAACTTTTAGTAGCATCATGAATAGAATTAACAATATAACTATCACATAAAGGATCCCTATCATGAGCCATATGCATAAAATAATTAATACTCCCCACATGAACAATCGTAGTAGGAGCAGATTCAACAGAATAATTATTCTCATCACCATAATCATCAAAAACAGGAGGCATATTGTAATCATAACTAATTTTCTTCTCAAAAGTAGGTGAACTGAAAATATTATACCCATCATCATAACCATCATAAACTAGAGGTTTAGTATCATCACAAGCTAGAGAGCAACTATTTCGCAAGGCATACTCATCAAACATATCATCATAAGAAGGTGCATCACATATGGGAGATAAAATATTATCAGAACAAACTTTCTCCACTAAAGCTGGGGAACTAAAAATATCATGCTTAACAAAACCAGCTTCCCCAATCTTAGACTTTTCTATAGCATTAGTAATAACAGTGTTCGAAGCATTCATACTAACAACACTATTAGCATGCAAATTAAGCTCCAAAGGTTTTTCAATTTTCTCTTCAAACACTTCATATCTAAACTCAGAAAAAAAGACTAAAGAACTCATTGTTTTCCATTAAGCCTAACTACTGAAAATAAAAACAAGAAACAAAAAGATGTAATTGCAGAATCTAAAGGAAATAACTCTGAGCACTCACATAGGAGGATGCGAGTACCTTTTACCTTACCTCCCCGGCAACGGCGCCAGAAAAGAGCTTGATGTCTACACACGCTTCTGTTCTTGTAGACAGTGTTGGGCCTCCAAGTGCAGAGGTTTGTAGAGCAGCAGCAAGTTTCCCTTAAGTGGATCACCCAAGGTTTATCGAACTCAGGGAGGAAGAGGTCAAAGCTATCCCTCTCAAACAACCCTGCAATTACGATACAGAAAGTCTCTTGTGTCCCCAACACACCCAATATACTTGTCAGATGTATAGGTGCACTAGTTCGGCGAAGAGATAGTGAAATACAAGTGGTATAGATGATTATAAGTAGTAAATGCAATCTGGAATAAAAATGACAGCAAGGAAACAAGTAACAAAACAGCAAGTAAACAGTGTGCAAAGCTTGGAAACAAGGCCTAGGGATCATACTTTCACTAGTGGACACACTCCCAACAAATATAACATAATTGAACCAATAGATAACTTCTCTTCACTATGGTACTCTGAATTACTCTCCTATTGAATAACACTAATCATTGCGTAGGGCTACGAAGCACTCCTCAAAGTTCATCAAGTACTTGACAAACACCACTCATAGAGATATCCAAATCAAATCACAACTCAAGATAGATATTATTGCAACTTAGACCAAGTACCAACACGGTGCACACACTGTCAACATTACACCATGAAAGGAGGAATAGATCACTTCAATACTATCATAGTGATAATTATTCTCATAATCCATAAGAGATCACAATCGTAGCCTAGACCAAGTACCACCATGATGCACGCACTGTCACCGTTACACCATGGCAGGAGGAATAGATTACTTTAATAACACACTAGAGTACACATAATGAAGAAGAGTAACATCTACTTATTCAACATGATACAAAGCTCACGATCACATAAAGATCACATCATGGGAGAGAGAGGTGAACCACATAGCTACCGATAGAGCCCTCAGCCCCAGGGGAGAACTACTCCCTCCTCATCATAGGAGACAGCAAGGTTGATGGAGATGGCGGTGAGGTCGATGGAGACGGCGGAGACGGCGATGGAGACCGATGGAGATGGCTCCGGGGGCACTTCCCCATCCCGGCAGGGTGCCAGAACAGAGACTTCTGTCCCCTGAAATTTGGCTTCGACGGCGACGGCGCTGCGGAACTGTTCTGGAAATTTCGTTGACTCCCCTAGGGTTTTCCGTCCTGAGGCTTTATATAGGCGAAGGGGCGTCGTCAGGAGGCGAACAGGGGCTCCTCACACCAGGGGGACGCAGCCAGGGGCTAGGCCGCGTCCCCCTATGTGTGTGGGTGGCCTCTGGCCCCCCTCCGGCTCTCTTTCGGTCCTCTGGAAGCTTCCGGGAAAAATAAGACTTCTGGAACTTGTTTTGTCCAATTCCGAGAATATTTCCTGTGTAGCTTTTCTGAAACACAAAAACAGCAGAAAATAGGGAACTGTCACTGTGGCCTCTTGTCAATAGGTTAGTTCCGGAAATCGCATAAAAACGTCACGAAGTGTAACGAAACACAAGGCAAATGGTGTAAAAACAAGCATGGAGCATCAAAAATTATAGATACGTTTGAGACATATCAACATGCTCTTCTTGAGCAACCAAAGAGGCCAAAGGAACATTATTAGGATCAATATGAGCTCTATCATTAGAAATCATAAGCATAATAGCATCAATCTTATCACTCAAGGAAGAGGTTTCCTCAATAGAATTTACCTTCTTACCTTGTGGAGCTCTCTCGGTGTGCCACTCAGAATAATTTACCATCATGTTGTCAAGAAGCTTTGTTGTGGCGCCCAAGGTAAGGGACATAAAAGTGCCTCCAACAGCTGAATCCAATAGATTTCTTGAAGAAAAATTCAGTCCTGCATAAAAAGTTTGGACAATCATCCAAGTAGTCAGTCCATGAGTAGGGCAATTCTTTATCATAGATTTCATTCTTTCCCAAGCTTGAGCAACATGTTCATTATCAAACTATCTAAACATCATAATCACTACGCAAAGCTATAATCTTAGCAGGAGGATAGTATTTTCCAATATTAGCATCCTTACACTTATCCCAACAATCAATACTATTTCTAGGCAAAGATAGCAACCAATCCTTAGCTCTTCCTCTTAAAGAGAAAGGAAACAACTTAAGCTTAATAATATTACCATCTACATCCTTATACTTTTGCATCTCACATAACTCAACAAAATTGTTGAGATGAGCCGCAGCATCATCAGAACTGGCACCAGAAAATTGCTCTTTCATAACAAGATTCAACAAAGCAGGTTTGATCTCATAAAAATTTGCCTCAGGGGCAGGTGGCGCAATAGGAGTGCAGATAAAATCATTGTTTTTTGTGCTAGTAAAGTCACACAACTTGGTGTTTTCAAGAGTACCCATTCTAGCAAAACAAAAAGCAAGTAAATAAAAGCAACTATAAAGAAAACTATTTTTTTTGTATTTTTGATAAAAAGATGCAAGCAAAAATAAAGTAAAGCAAAACAAAAACAAAGTAAAAGATTGTGCGTGCGAGACTCCCCTTGCAGAAGTCTTCTTTCTCCCCGGCAACGGTGCCAGAAAACTTGTTGATGGTATGATGTTGATGATGTAGATGACCGACCAGTTGGGAACCCCAAGAGAAGGTGTGATGAGCACAACAACAAGTTTTCCCTCAGTTATGAAACTAAGCTAATCAATCCAGTAGGAGAAAGCCAAAATTAAGAAGGTGATGCTTGCTAGCTTTGTGACACTCCGGACAAGGGCACCGGATAAACTGCTTGTCGGCGTGTCTTCCCCCAGCAGCAACGTGAAACCTGCACACAACACAAACAAGTACTTTGCTCCCAACTTACGATGAGGTTGTCAATCTCACTGGTTTGCTGTAAATAAAGGATTGAGAATATTGAGTGGTAAAAGGATAATAGTAATGCAAGTAAAGTAAATAGTGCGAGTAAAGTAAAACGGTAAAGCAATGTAAAGGAAATTGGACCGGGGTCCACAGTTCACTAGTGGCATTTCTCCATAAGATAAATAAAGCATGCTGGGTAAACAAATTACAGTTGGGCAATTGATAGAGTAAAGATAACGTACATACATCACGAGGATCACTATGAGGCTTACTCTGGGCATTACGACAAAATACATAGACCGCCATCCAACTGCATCTATGACTAAAATCCACTCGCGGGGAATCGTCCGAGGACCCCTTGAGTATTAAGTTGCAAACAACAGATAATTGCATTAAGCAAAGTGTGTAATGTAAACAAAGCAAATGTCCTTGGACACAATAATGTTGTTTTCTCCCTAGTGGCAACAGCACATCTACAACCTTAGAGATTTCTGTCACTACCCCAGATTAAATAGAGGCATGAACCCAACTATCGAGCATAAATACTCCCTCTTGGAGTCACTAGCATCTACTTGGCCAAGATAGCTACTAGCAACGGAAAGCATGCAAGATCATAAACAACATAGAGGTAACATAAGATATAATTCAGCATATCAACTTGACATAGTACCAATACTCATCAGATCCCAACAAACACAACATTTATGATTACATAAAGATGATCTTGATCATGTAGGGCAGATCACAAGATCTAAACATGAAGCACATGGTGGAGAAGACAACCATCTAGCTACTGCTATGGACCCATAGTCCAAGGTAGACTACTCACACATCACTCCGGAGGCGACCATGGTGGTGGAGAAGGCCTCCGGTAGGGATTCCCCTCTTTGGCAGGGTGCTGGGAAGAGCTCGTGGATCCTCCCGATCTTGTGACGGCGGCGGCTTGTAGTATGTTTTGAGGAAAAGTGATCTGTCCTTTAGGTTTTTCCCGTCGAGGGGACTTTATAGGCGAAGGGGCAGCGTCAGGAGGTGGACCAGGCGCCCTCACCATAGGTGGGCGTGGCCAGGGGCTAGGCCACGCCCCCCTGTGGTGTGGCTGGCCCCTGGCCCCCCTCTGTCTCATCTTCGATCTTCACGAAGCTTCGGTAAAAATAGGAGGTTCGGCTTTTGTTTCGTCCAATTCTGAGAATATTTCCTGTGTAACTTTTCTGAAACATAAAAATAGTAAAAAACAGGGAACTGGCACTGTGGCATCTTGTTAATAGGTTAGTTCTGGAAAATACATAAAAATGCCACGAAGTGTAACAAAACTCAAAGAAAATGGTGTAAGAACAAGCATGGAGCATCAAAAATTATAGATACGTTTGAGATATGTCAAGCTTCGCGAAGACCGAAGATGAGACGGAGGGGGCCAGGGGCCAGCCACACCATAGGGTGGCGCGACCCAGCCCCTGGCCACGTCACCAGGTGGTGAGGCCACCTGGCCCACCTTCTGACACTGCCCTTTCGCCTATATATTCCCCTCGACGGGAAAAACCTAAAGGACGGATCGCTTTTCCTTGAAACATACTGCAAGCCGCTGATGGCGCGGTGATGATGGTGCCAGAAAACTTGTTGGCGTGTAGTTAATGAAGTAAATGACCGGCCAGTTGGAAACCCCAAGAGAATGTTTGATGAATATAGCAGCAAGTTTTCCCTCAGTTATGAAACCAAGGTAGTCAATCCAGTAGGAAAAAGACAATACTCCAGAAGGTGATGCCCGCTAGCTTCGCGACAGCTCCAGACAATTTATAAGGCGCCTTGTCCAAGCTTTGCTTTGCGAGCGGCAACGTGGAACCTGCACACAACACAACCAAATACTTTGTTCCCAACTTACGATGAGGTTGTCAATCTCACCGGTTTGCTTGAAACAAAGGTATGAGTGTATCGAGTGGAAAGCAATAGTAATATGCGAGAAAGTAAATAGTGTGAGTAAAGTAAACAGGTGATAGCAATATAAAGGAAATAGGACCGGGGTCCACAGTTCACTAGTGGTGTCTCTCCAGAAGATAAAATAACACATGCTGGGTAAACAAATTACAGTTGGGCAATTGATAGAATAAAGACAACGTGCATATGTCGAGAGGATCACTATGAGATTTACTCTGGATATTACAACAAAATACATAGACCGTCATCCAACTGCATCTATGACTAATAATCCACTTGTGGCGAATCAATCCGAGAACTCCACAAGTATTAAGTTGCAAACAACAGATAACTGCATTAAGCAAAGTGTGTAATGTAAATAAAGCATATGCTCTTGAGCATATGAATGTTGTTTTCTCCCTAATGGCAACAGTACATCTACAACCTTAGAGGTTTCTGTCACTCCCCCAGATTAAATAGAGGCATGAACCCACTATCGAGCATAAATACCTCCTCTTGGAGCTACTAGCAACTACTCGGCCAAGATAGCTACTAACAATGGAGAGCATGCAAGATCATAAACAACATAGAGATAACATAAGATAATATTCAGCACATCAACTCAATCATAACACCAATATTCATCGGATACCAACAAACACAACATGTAGAATTACATAAAGGTAGTCTCGATCATGTAAAGCAACTCACAAGATCTAAACATGAAGCACATGGTGGAGAAGACAACCAACTAGCTACTGCTATGGACCCATAGTCCAAGGTAGACTACTCACTCATCGTGTCGGAGGCAAGCATGGCGATGAAGAAGACCTCCGATGGCGATTCCCCTCTCCGGCAGGGTGCCGGGAAGAGCTTCTGGACCCTCCTGATCTCGGGTCGATGGCGGCGGCAGATCGCGATGTATTCTGGAAAAGTGATCGGGTGTTTAGGTTTTTACCGTCCGGGGGTCTTTATAGGAGAAGGGGCGGCGTTAGAAGTGAACCTGGTGGGGCCCACCACAGGTGGGCGCGAGCCAGCCCTGGGTCGCGCCCCCTGGTGGTGTGGCCCCCAGTGGCTCCTCTCCGTCTCCTCTTTGGTTCTCTGGAAGCTTCGGTAAATTTTTGGACGTCTGGCTTTTGTTTCTTCCAATTCTGAGAATATTTCCTGTGTAACTTTTCTGAAACACAAAAATAGCAGAAAACAGGGAACTGGCACTGTGGCATCTCGTTAATAGGTTAGTTCTGGAAAATGCATAAAAATGCCACGAAGTGTAATGAAACACTAAGCAAATGGTGTAAAAACAAGCACGGAGCATCAAAAATTATAGATACGTTGGAGACGTATCAGCATCCCCAAGCTTAACTCCTGCTCTTCCTCGAGTAGGTAAGTGATAACAAAAGAAATATTTTTTGAGGTGACATGCACCTACACAATCTAGATCATATATGTAAGCGTTGTGCGCTGGGATCAAAAGAACTTAAAACATGGGCATAAAAGATATAATCTTGATAGAAGAAACTTAGCAACCATGTTATGACATGAAAATGAACACAAATGAAAGATCATGAAAATGAAACAATGAAAGTCAAACGTGTGTTCAAATCATATGGAAAAACATACAAATGGTTTTCAGCTTGTCCTTCATGAGAGAGCGAAACATAAATGCATAAGACACCTTCAAGTTTAAGAGGGCGACTAGATACAAATAATTTAAGAACAAGTGAAACCAACAATATGAATCAATCAATGAAAACTTTGGGATAATGCACATTATACTCAGAATGACAACTATGCTCTCTTAGACGGTGCATAAAGGTAGAAGGTGGTGACTCAATTATAAAAGTAAAAGAAAGGCCCTTCACAGAGGGAAGCAGTGATTAAACATGTGCTAGAGCTTTTCATTTGTAAAATAGAGATAAAAATTGGGTTTTGAGAGGTGGTTGTTTCATGTCAACGACTTGCAATGGGGTCTTACTATCTTCCATAATAAACAAGTGAGAGTGGTTCCGAGTTCTTTAAAAATTTAGCACATTGGTGCTCTTTTATAAAGCTTTGGCATTCCTCTCCACCTTTTTTCCTTTCTCAAACCATGGCTAACCGATTCCATCGGGTGCCCACCAACATTCACATACCATGGAGGAGTGCCTTTTTTTCTTTTTTAGAATTAGATTGCAATGGTCTGACCAGTTCTCATGCAAAATTAATGACGAGCAGATGAAGATGCCTAGTCGAGGGGTACTTAATTTAATATGGAAGATAGCAATTCCGACCACTACGTCCCCATGAGCTAAAAACAGTGGCACAAAACGAGAAGTAGTTGAAAGTTTTGAAAGGTAGCACATGAAAATTTACTTGGAATGGCTTACAAATACCATGCATAGGAATTTATAGTGGACACAATGGCAAACTTGGTTTTTAGGAGTTGGATGCACGAGTAGAGTTCATACTCAGTACAAAATGAGGGCTAGCAAAAGACTGGGAGCGACCAACTAAGAGAGCAATAACGGCCATAATCATGCATAGCGACAAAGCGACATTAAAAGAAGCATAAGATGGCATCAAAAGTCAAAAACTATATGATCATAGAGGCAATGGCGACTTTGTATGAGTCAAACATGTGTGAGCATGCGCCAAGTCAACCCAAATAAAGCATCAAAGGAGAAGACCAAAATAATGCTTCCAAATAATTAAAACAACGCATGATTTTTTTCAAAGGCTCATTAAGCAATCTCAGTCATTTGAGATAAGTCATGCTACAGCAAAACCACTAAGCATACCATCAAAAAGACATCAAGGACGACATGCAAAAGCCTAGGCCGCAGTCTACACAAGCTCCTTCTTGTACCATTTTTTGCATAAAGCTTTTTCTCTTTTCCAACACCATTAGAACTTTTTTATAAACAACTCTTTTGATGAAAACCAACATGGACCAGAGGCAAAAATACACCTTGATGAAAAGATATAACAAGATCTGAACAAAAATCAAGGCGAAAAATAAAAGCTAAATGCAGTTCTAGAAAAACAAGAACACTCGTTGAAACGATAAGAGTGAAAAATGGAGTGTTCTTGGCAAATGAAAAGCAAGGCAACTTCTCCAAAAGGAATTTGTTCGGGTCCAACCATTTATTGCAGAAAACAAAACTAAACAAAAATAAAAACTAAAAACAACTGACGCTCCAAGAAAAACGCATAATGCATGAAGCAATAAAAATATAGTGTTTTGAAAGGTGACTTGCTTTTTGCCGATGAAGAAGGGGTGCCTCGGGGGCATCCCCAAGCTTTGACGCTTGTACCTCTTGGATATTTCTTGGGGTGCATGGGCATCCCCAAGCTTGAGATTTTGTCTATTCTTCAACTCATCTCATCATTCTCCAATCCCTACACTTGAAAACTTCCTTCATACAAAACTAAACACAAATCTATTAGCAACATTAGTGTAAGCATAACATTGAATCAACCCTTTTTGCTTCAGGTTTCAACTCAAAACCACCACATATAAAGCATATACTACTGTAGCAACTTCCCCAAAAGTTCCGTGATCAAAAGAACTCAAAAAGAAAGCGATAAAGCGGCAAACACAAATATTGGCAGAAATCTGTCAAAACAGAACATCTGACAAAGGTTGAATTTTTAGAGGATTTTCTGTTGCTCAAATAAAAAAGTGTTCAGCTAAAGAAAGTTTGGATATAACCTGGGGCATATGCACAAGAAATCGCAAGTCCAAAAGATATACAGAGAATTTTCACAAATTTTTACGGTGCGGCACCAAAAACAGTTTCAGGACAGCAACATCCCCAAATCTTACCTCACTCAAATTAGAGGCTTCTATTGGTACAAAAACGAAATAAAAAGGATAAGGAGAGGTTATTACAGTAGTAATAACTTCCAAGACTCAAATAAAAGAAAAAGGTACTAAAAGTAAAAACATTGGGTTATCTCCCAAGAGTGCTTTTCTTTAACGCCTTTGAGCTGGGCGCAGAAAGTGCGAATCAAGTAATATCAAAAGAGGCATTAAGATCAACCATTTCCTCAAGACCACCACTAGGCACTTTAGAGGTTCCCGAAGATGATTCAACCTGCAAGTCACTCTTAGTTGAACTAAAAGTCTTACCAATCTTAAAAACATGCTGCGGTTTAGGCACAGACACCTTGGGAACATACATAAATTTTTCCTCTTTTCCCACAAAAGCTTTCTCCTTCTTAAACTTAAGAGAAGAGAAAAATGAACTTAAAGTTTCCATGGATTCCTCTAGTTTCCCAATCCTAAGGTTTTGACTATTAAGAGTAGTGCTAGCTTCTAAAACGGTGATTCTCTTACCGATACTTTCTATCGCTTCATTAACTCAGCTAGCGTTATCAAGGATATTTGGCAAACTTTTTTCTAAAGAGCCTACTTTTTCTATAACTTCCTCCAAAGTGATCTCAGTTTTAACAACATGAATATGTGGTACTCCCACTAAACTTTCTATTAAAGTGCACGCTTCAAGAGCGGGAGTACCCAGAAAATTACCTCCTGCAAGAGTATCAAGAACGTACCTATACCAACTAGTTATACCAACATAAAAATTTCTAAGGAGGATCATGGTAGAATGCTTCTTTGTACACCTATGATGAGAATTACTAATATGGTGCCGAGCATCTTTCAAGCTCTCTCCCCCTTGTTGCTTAAAAGTACGAACTTCAACTTCAGGATTACTCATTCTAGCAAAACTAAAAGCAGACAAGTAAAAACAACTATAAAAGATTCTATTTTTTTGTGTTTTGATAAAACGATGCAAGTAAAAATAAAGTAAAGCAAAACTTAAAACAAAGTAAAGGATGTGCATGCGAAACTCCCCTTGCAGAAGTCTTCTTTTTCCCCGGCAACAACGCCAGAAAACTTGTTGATGGCGCGGTGATGATGGTGCCAGAAAACTTGTTGGCGTGTAGTTAATGAAGTAAATGACCGGCCAGTTGGAAACCCCAAGAGAAGGTTTGATGAATATAGCAGCAAGTTTTCCCTCAGTTATGAAACCAAGGTAGTCAATCCAGTAGGAAAAAGACAATACTCCAGAAGGTGATGCCCGCTAGCTTCGCGATAGCTCCGGACAATTTATAAGGCGCCTTGTCCAAGCTTTGCTTTGTGAGCGACAACGTGGAACCTGCACATAACAAAACCAAATACTTTGTTCCCAACTTACGATGAGGTTGTCAATCTCACCGGTTTGCTTGAAACAAAGGTATGAGCGTATCGAGTGGAAAGCAATAGTAATATGCGAGAAAGTAAACAGTGCGAGTAAAGTAAACAGGTGATAGCAATATAAAGGAAATAGGACCGGGGTCCACAGTTCACTAGTGGTGTCTCTCCATAAGATAAAATAACACATGCTGGGTAAACAAATTGCAGTTGGCCAATTGATAGAATAAAGACAACGTGCATATGTCGAGAGGATCACTATGAGATTTACTCTGGCATTACAACAAAATACATAGACCATCATCCAACTGCATCTATGACTAATAATCCACTTGTGGCGAATCAATCTGAGAACTCCACAAGTATTAAGTTGCAAACAACAGATAACTGCATTAAGCAAAGTGTGTAATGTAAACAAAGCATATGCCCTTGAGCATATGCATGTTGTTTTATCCCTAATGGAAACATCACATCTACAATCTTAGAGGTTTCTGTCACTCTCCCAGATTAAATAGAGGCATGAACCCACTATCGAGCATAAATACCCCCTCTTGGAGTCACTAGCAACTACTCGGCCAAGATAGCTAGTAACAACGGAGAGCATGCAAGATCATAACCAACATAGAGATAACATAAGATAATATTCAGCACATCAACTCAATCATAACACCAATATTCATCGGATCCCAACAAACACAACATGTAGAATTACATAAAGGTAGTCTCGATCATGTAAAGCAGCTCACGAGATCTAAACATGAAGCACATGGTGGAGAAGACAACCATCTAGACCCATAGTCCAAGGTAGACTACTCACTCATCGTTCCGGAGGCAAGCATGGCGATGAAGAAGACCTCCGGTGGCGATTCCCCTCTCCGGCAGGGTGCCGGGAAGAGCTTCTGGACCCTCCCGATCTTCGGGTCGACGGCGGCGGTGGATCGCGATGTGTTCTGGAAAATTGATCGGGTACTTAGGTTTTTCCCGTCGGGGGGTCTTTATAGGCGAAGGGGCGGCGTCAGAAGTGGACCTGGTGGGGCTCACCACAGGTGGGCGCGGGCCAGCCCTGGGCCGCGCCCCCTGGTGGTGTGGCCCCCCATTGGCTCCTCTCCGTCTCCTCTTCGGTTCTCTGGAAGCTTCGGTAAATTTCTGGACGTCTGGCTTTTGTTTCGTCCAATTCCGAGAATATTTCTTGTGTAACTTTTCTAAAACACAAAAACAGCAGAAAATAGGGAACTGGCACTGTGGCATCTCGTTAATAGGTTAGTTCCGGAAAATGAATAAAAATGCCACGAAGTGTAACGAAACACTAAGCAAATGGTGTAAAAACAAGCATGGAGCATAAAAAATTATAGATACGTTGGAGACGTATCAGCCGCCGCCGTCATCGACGCGAGATCGGGAGAATCCAGGAGCTCTTCACGACACCCTGCCAGAGAGGGGAATCCCTGCCGAAGGCCTTCTCCACCACCATGGTTGCCTCCGGAGTGATGTGTGAGTAGTCTACCTTGGACTACGGGTCCATAGCAGTAGCTAGATGGTCGTCTTCTCCACCATGTGCTTCATGTTTAGATCTTGTGAGCTGCCCTACGTGATCAAGATCATCTTTGTGTAATTCTACATGTTGTGTTTGTTGGGATCCGATGAGTATTGGTACTATATCAAGTTGATGTGCTGAATTATATATCTTTATGTTATCTCTATGTTGTTTATGATCTTGCATGCTCTCCGTTGCTAGTAGATATCTTGGCCGAGTAGATGCTAGTGACTCCAAGAGGGAGTATTTATGCTCGATAGTTGGGTTCATGCCTCTAGTAATCTGGGGGAGTGACATAAACCTCTAAGGTTGTAGATGTGATGTTGACACTAGGGAGAAAACAACATTCTTGTGTCCAAGGACATTTGCTTTGTTTACTTTACGCACTTTGCTTAATGCAGTTATCCGTTGTTCGCAACTTAATACCCGATGGTTGCTCGGACGACATCCGGAGGGTGGATTATTAGTCATAGATGCAGTTGGATTATGGTCTATGTATTTACTCGTAATGCCCAGAGTGAATCTCATAGTGATCCTCATGACATATGTACGTTATCTTTACTCTGTTAATTGCCCAACTGTAATTTGTTTACCCAACATGTTGTTATTTATCTTATGGAGAGACACCACTAGTGAACTGTGGACCCCGGTCTAATTTCCTTTACATTGCTATTACCATTTTACTTTTACTCGCATTGTTTACATTCTCACATACTATTACCTTTTACCAATCGATATGCTTAATCCTTTGTTTACATCAAACCGGTGAGATTGACAAACTCATCGTAAGTTGGGGCAAAGTACTTGGTTGTGTTGTGTGCAGGTTCCATGTTGCTGCTAGGCGAAGAAGCTCCTACGTCAACTACGCACCAGCATTTTTTGGCGCCTTTGGAAGTTTGGCTTTCTCCTACTGGTTCGATAAACCTTGGTTTCACAACTGAGGGAAACTTGCTGCTGTGCTCCTCATACCTTCCTCTTGGGGTTCTCAACAGGGTGCTTAACATGCAATTATCAACATTTTGTCAATCGGGGAAGATTTTGGTGACAAGACCTGGAGATATCAGAAGTGAGAATGCTGACATGAGTAACGAGAAATCCTGTGAAAAACACGATTGCCTGCCAGTGGTAGGCTTTCTGCGTTCAGTCAATCTACGCAGAGTTCGCTCTTGCCCCAAGTAGCTCAGTCATTGTGTTTGTCTGCTGAGCGCGAGTAAGAATTTCCTCATGTATGTTTCAACTCTCTTCTCTCCACTCACCACTAGAAGCCCTCTTTCTCTACGTTCGTTTATCAACCCCCATGCCCCCAATCTTGGGGGTGTACTAAAACTAAAACTAAAACAAACTAAAAAGAGAGAGACGAAGTCGATTGATGGTGCCAAGTTGATGAAGTAAATAACCGGCCCGTTGGGAACCCCAAGAGGAAGGTATGATGAGTATAGCAGCAGATTTTCCCTCAGTTAAGAAACCAAGGTTTGTCGATCAGGAGAAGAGCAGATAATGCGACTAAAGGTGATGCTTGCTAGTTTGCGACAGCTTCGGACAATTTATATATGGCGCCTCGTCCAAGCTTTGCTTGCTAGCTGCAACACGGAACCTGCACACAACACAACCAAGTACTTTGCTCCCAACTTGCGATGAGGTTGTCAATCTCACCGGTTTGCTTGAAACAAAGGTTATGAGCGTATCGAGTGGAAAACAGTAGAAGAATGCGAGTAAAGTAAACAGTGCGAGTAAAGAAAACATGTGATAGCAATATGATGGAAATAGGACCGGGGTCCACAGTTCACTAGTGGTGTCTCTCCATAAGATAAATAACACATGCTGGGTAAACAAATTACAGTTGGGCAATTGATAGAATAAAGATAAACATGATATGTCAAGAAGATCACTATGCGATTTACTCTGGGCATTACAACAAAATACATAGACCGCCATCCAACTGCATCTATGACTAATAATCCACTTGTGGCGAATCAATCCGAGAACTCCACAAGTATTAAGTTGCGAACAACAGATAATTGCATTAAGCAAAGTGTGTAATGTAAACAAAGCATATGCCCTTGAGCATATGAATGTTGTTTTCTCCCTAGTAGCAACAGCACATCTACAACCGTAGAGGTTTCTGTCACTCCCCCAGATTAAATAGAGGCATGAACCCACTATCGAGCATAAATACCCCCTCTTGGAGTCACTAGCAACTACTTGGCCAAGATAGCTACTAACAACGGAGAGCATGCAAGATCATAAACAACATAGAGATAAAAAAAGATATATTTTAGTATAGCAACTCAATCATAACACCAATATTCATCGGATCCCAACAAACCAAACATGTAGAATTACATAACGGTGATCTCAATCATGTAGGGCAGCTCATGAGATCTAAACATGAAGCACATGGTGGAGAAGACAACCATCTAGCTACTGCTATGGACCCATAGTCCAAGGTAGACTACTCACTCATCGCTCCGGAGGCAAGCATGGCGATGAAGAAGACCTCCGGTGGCGATTCCCCTCTCCGGCAGGGTACCGGGAAGAGCTTTTGGACCCTCCCGATCTTTGGGTCGACGGCGGCGGTGGATCGCGATGTGTTCTAGAAAATTGATAGGGTACTTAGGTTTTTTCCGTCGGGGGGGGGGGTCTTTATAGGCGAAGGGGCATCGTCAGAGGTGGACCGAGGCGGTGTCACACATAGGGGGCGCGGCCCAGGGCCTGGCCGCACCGCCGTGGTGTGTGGCCACCTCGTGGCCCCACTCCATCTCCTCTTCGGATCTCTAGAAGCTTTCGGGAAAAATAAGAATTCAAGAACTTGTTTCATCCAATTCCGAGAATATTTCCTGTGTATCACTTCTGAAACACAAAAACAACAGAAAACAGGGAACTGGCACTGTGGCGACTTGTTAGTAGGTTAGTTCTGGAAAATGCATAAAAGTGCCACGAAGTGTAACGAAACAGTAGGCAAATGGTGTAAAAACAAGCATAGAGCATCAAAAATTATAGATACGTTGGAGACGTATCAAGCATCCCCAAGCTTCACTCCTGCTCATCCTCGAGTAGGTAAGTGATAACAAAAGAATAATTTTTGAGGTGACATGCACCTACACAATCTTGATCATATATGTAAGCATTTGTGAGCTGGGATCATAAGAACTTAAAACATGGGCATGAAGATATAATCTTGGCAATAAGAACTTAGCAACCATGTTGTAAACATGAAAATGAACACAAACAAAAGATCATGAAAATGAAACAATGAAAGTCAAACGTGTGTTCAAATCATAAGGAAAAACATACAAATGGTTTTCATCTTGTCCTTCAAAGAGAGCAAAACATAAATGCATAGGACACCTTCAAGTTTAAGAGGGCGACTAGATACAAATAATTTAAGAACAAGTGAAACCAACAATATGAATCAATCAATGAAAACTTTGGGACAATGCACATTATACTAAGAATGACAACTATGCTCTCTTAATGGTGCATAAAGAAAGAAGGTGGTGACTCAACATAAAAGTAGAAGAAAGGCCCTTCACGGAGGGAAGCAGTGATTGCAAGTTTTATAACCTTCAAAATTATGTTACTTACCGGCTTTGAGCTCTCATTGCCCCCATCATAAGCATCTTGAATGGTTAGAGTTAATGCGAGAACAATTATGATGCATATGCTTGACAAATCATAAGTTGAAAACCTCGTGTCCTGTGAATACGAGTACCCAAACCTCATGCTACTTTACTTAGAGTCCCAAGCAAGGCTCTTGTCATTGTAAGTATATATGTATCATCGAGAACCGCCAACGGGGTACCTCCGTGCCCGATGACATGGAACAAGCCCACATCAAAATGACAGGTCAAGCAGACAATGAACACCTCGACATCTCTTTTATTTGCCATTTGTTTAGCTTTTTATTGTGAGATGCGTCGTCGAATGTCCACCATGGGTATGCTGCAAATTTCTACCATGAATTATGCATGGCTTAGATTGGCGGCCCAGGCGTTTCCCTAACACATATACAAACTCCATGATCCCCACAAGATTCCCAATTCATTTCACACCGCGGGCATCCATAAACAAAAGATCACGATATCAACTCAAATAAGAAGTGCAATGTTGAAAGCTTGCCCCATGACAGCATGGCTGGGCTAGAATCCAACTTACAACTTGCAAGCATAACAACTCAACATAAGAGACCACAATGTCAAATTTTTAAGAACAGGAAAAAGTAAAGTGTGCCTTCCGGTTCGTGAGAGCTTTACTGACCAATTTTCGCATAACACTGGTAAGAGTTTAATTTGAAGAGAAAATAAAAGCAAGTCAAATTTATTTGGAATAGCAAATTGCTAGTAGGTATGTATGGTGGACACTTTGGAAAACTTTGGCTTTTAGGAGTTGGATGCACGAGTAGAGCTCATACTCAGTACAAGGCGAGGGCTAGCAAAAGACTGGGAGCGACCAACTAAGAGAGCAATAATAGCCATAATCATGCAAAGCGACAAAGCGACATTAAAAGAAGCATAAGATGGCATCAAAAGTCAAAAAATAAATGATCATGAAGGCTATTGGCGACTTTGTAAGAGTCTAACATGTGTGAGCATGCGCCAAGTCAACCCAATTAAAGCATCAAGGAGCAAACCAAAATAATGCTTCCAAATAATTAAAAACAACGCATGATTTTTTCAAAGGCTCATTAAGCAATCTCAGTTATTTGAGACAAGTCATGCTACAGAAAAACCACTAAGCATACTATCAAAAAGACATCAAGCATGACATGAAAAAGCCTAAGCCGCAGTCTACACAAGCTCCTTCTTGTACCACTTTTTTGCACAAAGGTTTTTCTCTTTTCCAACACCATTTGATTTTTTTTAAGACACCTCTTTTGATGAAAACCAATAAAGATCAGAGACAAAAATACACCTTGATGAAAAGATATGACAAGGTCTGAACGCAAATCAAGGCGAAAACGAAAACCAAAAGCAGTAGCAGAAAAAGAAGAACACTCGATTTTTGATAAGAGTGAAAACTGGAGCGTTCTTGGCAAATGAAAACGAGGTAACTTCTCCAAAGGAAATTTGTTGGGGTCCAACCATTTATTGCAGCAAACAAAACTAAACTAACTAAGAAGACTAAAACAACTGACGCTCCAAGAAAAACACATAGTGCATGAAGCAATAAAAATATAGTGTCTTGAAAGGTGACCTGATTTTTGCCGATGAAGAAGGGGTGCCTCGGGGGCATCCCCAAGCTTTGACGCTTGTAATTCTTGGATATTTCTTGGGGTGATGCATGGGCATCCCCAAGCTTGAGCTTTTGTCCATTCTTCAACTCATCTCATCATTCTCCAATCCCTACACTTGAAAACTTCCTTCATGCAAAACTAAACACAATTCTATTAGCAACATTAGTGCAAGCATAATATATAATCAACCTATTTTTACTTCAGGTTTCAACCAAAAACAACCACCACATATATAGCATATACTACTGTAGCAACTTCCCCAAAAGTTCCGTAATCAAAAGAACTCAAAAGAAAGCGATAAAGCGGGAAACACAAATATTGGCAGAAATCTGTCAAAATAGAACAGCTGACAAAGGTCGAATTTTTGAGGGGTTTTCTGTTGCTCAAATAAAAAAGTGTTCAACTAACGAAGGTTTGGATATAACCCGGGGCATATATACAAGAAATCGCAGGTCCAAAAGATATACAGAGAATTTATACGAATTTTTACGGTGCAGCACCGAAAACAGTTTCAGGACAGCAACATCCCCAAATCTTTACCTCACTCGAATTAGAGGCTTCTCTTGGCACAACAATAAAATAAAAAGGATAAGGAGCGGTCATTACAGTAGTAATGACTTCCAAGACTCAAATAAAATAAAAAGTACTGAAAATAAAACATTGGGTTATCTCCCAAGAGTGCTTTTCTTTAACGCCTTTGAGCTAGGCGCAAAAAATTGCAAATCAAGTAACATCAGAAGGAGCATTAAGATTAAGTGCAGAAGTTTTGTCAATAAGGCATTGTATTTCATCCACATAAGTTTTAGAAGCCCCTTTGTGATCACGCTTTGGTTCACTCAAATCACTAAAAATATTTTGGGGACAGATCCAGTCAAAATTATTTTCGAAAGCTTCGCACAATCCCAAGAGCTTGCTAGGTATAGGTATTTCGGCTTCTTCATCGTTTGTACTAATAAACTTTATAGGTGAACCGAGTTTATTAAAACGTTTAAGAACTTTTCTAGCTTCAATAACGACATCTTTAAATTCTAAGTGCAAAGCTTCCAAAATAAAAGCTTTCTTTTCGGGGTCCTCAATTTCATGAAGCTTAAGGAACATGTATTGCGTAAAAGGATTAAGACTCGCAAACCTAGTTTCCAACATGTGAATCAAATAAGCAGAAGCAACTTCAATACTAGGAGCTAGCTCAACCAAAGATTTTTCCTCAACTTCCTTATGCATACTAATGTGATTAAAGAACTCCTCAATGTTACTTTTTCCAATAATAGAACCACTACCTACTGAGAGGTCCTCCAAAACGTACTTAGGGAACAGCATGATGAACTAAAAGTAAAGAAATAACAACTACCAAGGATTCTAATTTTTTTGGGTTTTTGATAAAAACGATGCAAGTAAAATAAATAAAGTAAAGCAAAACAATAACAAAGTAAAGGATGTGCGTGCGAAAAACTCCCCTCGCAGAGGTCTTCCACTCTTCCCCGGCAACAGCGCCAGAAAAACTGCTTGATGGTGCCAAGTTGATGAAGTAAATAACCGGCCCGTTGGGAACCCCAAGAGGAAGGTATGATGAGTATAGCAGCAGATTTTCCCTCAGTTAAGAAACCAAGGTTTATCGATCAGGAGAAGAGCAGACAGTGCACTGAAGGTGATGCTTGCTAGTTTGCGACAGCTTCAGACAATTTATATATGGTGCCTCGTCCAAGCTTTGCTTGCTAGCTGCAACGCGGAACCTGCTTACAACACAACCAAATACTTTGCTCCCAACTTGCGATGAGGTTGTCAATCTCACCGGTTTGCTTGAAACAAAGGTTATGAGCGTATCGAGTGGAAAATAGTAGAAGAATGCGAGTAAAGTAAACAGTGCGAGTAAAGTAAACAGGTGATAGCAATATGATGGAAATAGGACTGGGGTCCACAGTTCACTAGTGGTGTCTCTCCATAAGATAAATAACACATGCTGGGTAAACAAATTACAGTTGGGCAATTGATAGAATAAAGATAAACGTGATATGTCAAGAAGATCACTATGCGATTTACTCGGGGCATTACAACAAAATACATAGACCGTCATCCAACTGCATCTATGACTAATAATCCACTTGTGGCGAATCAATCCGAGAACTCCACAAGTATTAAGTTGCGAACAACGGATAATTGCATTAAGCAAAGTGTGTAATGTAAATAAAGCATATGCCCTTGAGCATATGAATGTTGTTTTCTCCCTAGTAGCAACAGCACATCTACAACCTTAGAGGTTTCTGTCACTCCCCCAGATTAAATAGAGGCATGAACCCACTATCGAGCATAAATACCCCCTCTTGGAGTCACTAGCAACTACTTGGCCAAGATAGCTACTAACAACGGAGAGCATGCAAGATCATAAACAACATAGAGATAACAAAAGATATATTTCAGTATAGCAACTCAATCATAACACCAATATTCATCGGATCCCAACAAACCAAACATGTAGAATTACATAACGGTGATCTCAATCATGTAGGACAGCTCATGAGATCTAAACATGAAGCACATGGTGGAGAATACAACCATCTAGCTACTGCTATGGACCCATAGTCCAAGGTAGACTACTCACTCATCGCTCCGGAGGCAAGCATGGCGATGAAGAAGACCTCCGGTGGCGATTCCCCTCTCTGGCAGGGTGCCGGGAAGAGCTTCTGGACCCTCCCGATCTTCGGGTCGACGGCGGCGGTGGATCGCGATGTGTTTTGGAAAATTGATCGGGTACTTAGGTTTTTTCCGTCGGGGGGGGGGGTCTTTATAGGCGAAGGGGCATCGTCAGAGGTGGACCGAGGCGGTGTCACACATAGGGGGCGCGACCCAGGGCCTGGCCGCGCCGCCCTGGTGTGTGGCCACCTCGTGGCCCCACTCCGTCTCCTCTTCGGATCTCTGGAAGCTTCCGGGAAAAATAAGACTTTAGGAACTTGTTTCGTCCAATTCCGAGAATATTTCCTGTGTATCACTTCTGAAACACAAAAACAGCAGAAAACAGGGAACTGGCACTGTGGCGACTTGTTAGTAGGTTAGTTCCGGAAAATGCATAAAAGTGCCACGAAGTGTAACGAAACAGTAGGCAAATAGTGTAAAAACAAGCATGGAGCATCAAAAATTATAGATACGTTGGAGACGTATCATCGATGTCATCCGGTCATCCATTCCGGTGGCGCCTGCAGTGGGCCCGTACAGCTTGTGGCACTGCATGGCGTCCCTTCTTTCTTGTTTGTTGCTTGGAAAACACTGATAAATGAACCGAAGGGTGAGTTTATCTTTCACTTCCTTTAATAAAACACTGGTCTCACCTCACTCTTTTGAGTTCGTCTCAAACAAGAAGGAATGGATCGAGTCACTCTTATGAGTTCCTCTTGCTGATTGATTGCCTTCACCCTAAAGGGTTTGTCTCGTCTCGCCTTCACCCTAAAGGGTTCGTCTCAGACAACTACTCTGGCTCGAATGCCTCTATCGAGTCGGTTCTCCCAAAGGAATGTTCTAGAGGGGCCCTTTTCCACTAGATTCGCGATATTCGTCGACCATCGCGTGTGTCCCGTCCTGATTGGCCGAGAAGCCCTCTCGAGCCCAAAGGTAAGTTTAGTCGACTTGTTCATTTTTTAGGTTAGGAATTATGCTCTCTTGTAGATGAGTTCATCCATGAACTCGTTAGTGAAATTCTTTTCTAAGGACTCATAGTCGTAAAATGATTCATACTGTCGAGAACCTCATTTCTATTCTTGCTATGAAGAAACTTGAGGATAGCAAGAAAATAAAGCGTAGAGGCGACACTTGGTCATCTTTGCATTCCTTGGAATCGATCGTTCTACCATGATATGCTTGTGAAGGATTATTTCGCCAAGATTTGCACCTACACCCATCTCTTTCGTAGGCGTTAGTGAATGCAGAGAGATCTCTTTGTCCACATCGTGGAAGCTTGCGAGGCAAACTCCCCTTTTTTTCACTCGCCAGAGCAATATGTAGGTCTCATTGGATTTAGCTTATATCAAACGATATTGGTTGCAATGAAGGTGATCGCATACAACATTCCAACATATTACACCGATGAGTATCCTGTCACATTGGAGAAGATACTACACTCAAGTGTGTGCGGTTGCTCGCGAAGACATTTACCAAGGTATGTGGTTCTGAGTATCTCTGAGTTCCCAGTGAGGATGACACAATAAAGAGCCTAATGGATATAAATGAAGAAAATGGATGGACATGCTTCCTTAGGAGAATGGATTGCATGCACTCGAGGTGAAATAACTGCCATGCCAAATGGCATGGCCATTGGGCATCATCGTTATCCAAGTAGCGTTCTTGAAGTAGTGGCATTAGGGGACTTGTGGATTTGACATTGTTTATCTTGGATGCCAAGATCTCCCATTGGTATCAATGCTTCACATAAATCTCACCTATTTGCTAGGCCTACGAGTGCAGGTGCTATGGTATGAAAGTACATGGTCAATGGCCATGAATGTAGCATGTGGTAATATCAAGTTAACAGTATCTATCCTTCAGGGTCTAATGAGGGTTAACTCGGCATATGTCCTAGATGAAGGACTTAGGATCGGAGGAAGAGGGCGTCAGATGAACTCGAAGGTAAAAATCAGTCAAACAAGGCGAGGTTTGGTGTGTATCGAGAATAAGCGTGGTACTCAATTGGCTCAATCTCAATCTGCCCGTGGTCGGCCTCTCCTGGTCCCTTTATATAAGTGGCCAGGTCTGGAGGATCCGGTCGGGTTCAATACAAATTACAATGTCCGTATACGATATTATCTTGTATTTCGACTACATCTATGCTTATGAATCTCTAAAGGGCCCCAGGGGTACCAAGATAATGGGCCTTATTAGCTATACCCTTGTCAGGGTCAATATTTGTGAAGACCATCTTAAGTCCTCAAGTTGAAAATTAATCTCACTTTTTCAACAGTCAAGAAGCTTGCTGAAAGGATACTAAGAGAGCTTTTGATATGTTGCAAGCTTGGTTTATTTGTTGTTGCTCGAGGTCCTGCTTGTTCTTTCCATAAGAAATCTCTCACACATATGGTAAAATCATGTGATTCTACAAAATATGATCATCGAGGGTGAGAGGGGTTTGGACTTGGAGTTTATTTGACAATGTTGCTAGCCGAGTCAAACCTTAAAGGAACCCTAACAAGATCCAAGCTTCACTTGAGACGTATAGTCAAGGGTACACATACTAGCTTCGTGATGATCTCATTGAGCACCAACGACAGTTGTATGGGAGATAGTCTCCTAATTTATATCGTCTATTCATGTGTGGTTTCAAACATTCTTTGCATTCCAAACCACTCATTTTTTTGGGTTTGAACTATTACGTACTCCCTCCGATCAGAAATAAGTGTCGATGACTTAGTAAAAATTATATACTAAGTTAGTATAAAATCACCGACAGTTATTTCCGATCAGAGGGAGTAGCTTTCTAAAGAAGACTTACATTTCGGAACGGGGGTACTATTATTTTAGTTTGGATTATCGTTGTATTATGTGATCTTTAAAGGAATTCTAAGTTTGATTTATATTGTTGCTAAATTTACATTTTTTTGACAATCACAAATATTGGCAAAAAAACCAAACATGTTTGCAGTATGGCTGCGCGGGTTCTGCCGAAGCAGATACTCCTAAACTCATAGATATGTTCTGGTGATGCCCATGCCATATGCTAAAACATGTTTCAAGGATCTACTAGAGATACTCTAACCCAGATAGAAAATCAAATGGAACCGCAAAAATGCAGGCGTTGGTAGTTTCTCAAGTTTAATTATTTTTCTGTTCAAATGATGTTATAGTCACTTTATGTACATCTTTATTTTTATTACTAATACTCGTATGTTTCTATTGAACGCATAAAACACAGGTGTCCATAAAGATAAATGCTTGCAGCATGAATACAACATTCAGAGCAGACACCCATAGTTGGCGCAGCATGTCGTTTGTGTGTTTGCAGCAATCACAAAATAAGGTTTTGACATATTGAAAGAACACATCCGACATATAAATTTGCAAAATCACTAACCTACAATGGACAACATATGGAGTCCGAGGAGACCAAGGCCCGTGAAGAAGACGATGTTTTAGTGGAAAAAGGAGGAATTAAACACAACTATCACGTAAGTCGTTGATCGTGAGTATACAAAGTTGCAGCAAAAATTAGAAATGTCGCATCGATGGGGCCTTCTATTTAGTTATAGAGGATTTGGCATGATCTCATACATGTGGTAGAGAGCGTGGGTCTATCCGTGGAGGAAAGGAGATTTGTTGTTGTGCTTAATTATCACGCATGTGAGTTTTCTCATAAAGGATTGCGTGCACTCCAGATGGGATGCACGTCAATTTGAGCAAGGATTGGCAGCAGAGTGAGCGGAGCAGGATGTTTGGATGCGGTCCGATGGAGTTTGTTGATGAATTGGGGAAGGAAGTTTCAGTAGTTGCAGTGTCAACAGCTTCAGAGAACAGGTTCAGAGCGGAGAAGCAGACCAGTGGGTTGGCGGATAACAGAAATACGCTTTCGAAGCGGGATAACGCTATCACCGAGATATATAATGCCTCGAGGGCTCCATCGCCGACAGGCAACCAAATCCCCCGCAACCCACGGGTCCTGGTCTGGATCCCGAGGGACTTGTTCATTGCGCGGCGATTCTGTGCTGCTGATTGTTTCCCTGCTAGAGAAGGAGAGCGACTGCCGTTCCCTAAGTTCTTCAAGTTCTCGAGGGATTGGTGGAGCTGGAGGGAAGGTGGACGCGAAATCTGCAAGCAAATCTTGATGATGGCGCCTGGTGGTCGAGGAGGATACAAGAAGCAAGGGGGAAGAGGTGGACAAGCGGATGGGGGGAATAAACCATCGCAGAAACCACAACCTCCTCAGGTGACAGCGGGTCCTTCTCTATCTGGGAGTGAATCTGGTCAGAATCAAGGTATGAATCCACAACAACAGGTCAATCAAAGTGGTATGGGTGAGTTCTCTGGTTTTCCTCAAATGTGGGGAAACCCTAACTTCCAGCAGTTTGGGTGGCAGCCCCCTTTCCCCATGCAGTTCATGCCACAGATGATGCAGGGGAACCAGATGTTTCAACAAGGTTTCCCTGCTCAGCAATTTCCTGTGTTTACTGAGATGCAGGGTGGAAATAAGGCTGGGAATGCCAAGGTGAACTCTAAGAGTCAGGTGCAGGAGGACAGTAACAGTGGGTCTACTCCTGTGATCCAGGACAAGGCAAAGGAGCAACAGCAGGTCAAGAAACCCCCTTTGTAGGAAATGGGTTGACTTTTGATCAGAAATTTAAGGATGTGATATGCTATAATTGTGGCCAGCCATGCCACTATGTTGGAATGTGTCCTAGTCCCAAGAAATGCTTTATCTGTGGTAGCCAAATGCACCATATGGATAAATGTCCAGAATGGTATAGGCCTATGCCTATGGCTCAGTTCTATGGCAGTGCCTGCTCTGGATTGGGTTTCTTTCATGTGGAGGTGGATAAACCTGCAGCTATAGCTTGGCTGAACATGGATAATGTAGGCATTGCTGTGGTTGATGGGGAGATTACTATGGAAGAATTGAAGCAGAACTTCAGTGATATCTGGAAGACTAATTGGCCTTGGCAGATGAGGAGACTTGATGAGACAAGGTTTCTGGTGAGATTTCCTCCTGGCAAAAGAATCAAGGATTTGGTCAACTTCCCTTCTATCAATCTGAAGAAAAGAGGTGTGTCTGTTTCTTTTGTGGACTGGAATGGTGATATCCCTGCATACTCTGAAATGGAGGAAATTTGGGTTAAGGTTGAAGGTATTCCTCCCAAGTACCTCTCCTGGAGAGTGATGATGAGAGTAGCCACTGCTTTGGGGATACCAGTAGATGTAGACTGGCATGAAATTTTCAGAAGCTTCTACAAGGTGCTTAGAATTAAAGTTGTTGTCAGAGATGTAACAAAGATTCCTTCCAATAGGTTGATGGAATTTGGAGGTAGGAACTTCATGCTATCCTTGTCTGTGGTTCAAGACTCCAATGGTGGTGACAATGACGATGGGGATGACCCAAATGACAATCAGGGGAAAGATGAGATTGATGGAAACACTGATAAAGGTGATGACATGCAGAATAACAATGGGAATAATCCTATGGAGACTGAACAAAGTGAGAAGACACCTAGGGCAAGTCCTCATGCTGGTGGTTCTGGTCAGAGGAATGATTCCCTTGCTAATAATATTGCCTCTGCAATATGTGCAACTCAACTAGATGAGGAAGCCAGGGTAAGGAGCAAGATTATGGGGACACCTGGGGTGCAGTACAAGACTGGCAGGGGGATAGGCAGAGGGCACCAGAGGAGAATATTGGTGTGCAGCTGCTGGCCCAGTTTGATAGTGAAGCAGATGATGATGAGGATGAGGAAGCTAAACTGGATGTGGCATCTATAGAACAAATCATTGATGAGAAAAAGAAAACAGTGGAAGCTGGTAAAAGCAAGTGGGGACCTGTAGTAGCTACAAGAATGAGTAACAGAATTGTTCATGATGGGAAATCTATCATTGAGAGAGCTAAAGAACTGAAGAAAAGCAAGAATCTGGACCAGCCTAAAGGTATACCTCATGGCTTTAAGAATTCTTTTGCTGTCCTGGATAATGTATGTCTTATGAACAAAGCACATGATGCTGGTATCTCATTAGGGATAGATGAAAATATGATAGATGGGAACATTGATGCTATTAAGCATTTAGAGAAAGATAGGCTAGTTAGTTTCAGAGATGAGAATCCTGATATGTTTTTGCCTGCCAATCTTGACATTAGTCATGAATTGTCAGATGACGATGGTATCCAGGATGTGGATAGTGATGAGTCTGATAATTTTTAGGCAGATGATATTGAAGAGATTTCACCTTGGGTGGAAGTCTTTTCTAAACGTAGTAGTAGTAGAAGGAAGCTAGTTTTCAGATCCAATGGTAGTAGGCCTTATGTGGAACCCAAGAGGTTTTAACAGACCTGATAAGTTACCTAGGGTACATGATCTCATTAGAGAAACATGCCCTGATCTTATTAGTTTTTCTGAATCTAAGAAAGCTATATTTACTGATGAGCAAATTAAGGACATTGACTGTGGTAGTAGATATGTGTGGAATTGGTTGCCTGCAGTTGGCACTGCAGGTGGCATTCTGGTGGGTGTTAAAGAAGATAGTTTGAGGTTATCTCTTGGGAAATTTTTAAATATTGTGTGTCAGTAATTATAAAGGATAGAAAGATTCAGAAAATTTGGAGATTCATTTCCATTTATGGTTCTTCCTATGAAGAACACAAGCTTGAGTTTATCAATGAGCTTCACAATGTGATGGCCTGTTGGGATGGTCCCACCTTAATTGGTGGGGATTTTAATCTTATTAGGGAAAGTAAGGAAAAGAGTTCTAGAAATATCAATCAACACCGGGCTAATCTTTTTAATGATTGGGCCAATAGATTTGATTTAATTGAAATTAAGAGTCCTGATAGGATGTATACATGGGCCAATAACTAGGAAAATTTAATTATGGCTGCAATTGATAAGGTTTTTGTGTCTACTTGCTGGGAACAACTGTTCCCTTCTGTTTCTGTTAAAACTCTACCACATATTGGTAGTGATCATACACCTTTGGTGTTTGATTCTGGAGCTTTTGTGGCTCCTACAGTTAAACAATTTAGGTTTGAGAAGTGGTGGTTAAATATTGAGGATTTTAAGCCTCTAGTTACTAAAACTTGGAATATGCCTTGTAATGCTACAAAATCTTTGGATATTTGGCAGCATAAGATAAGGTTGTTGAGGAAAACTATTAAAGGTTGGGCTATTAATAGGGAATCTGAGCAAAATAAATTGAAGAAACAGCTTATTGCTGAATATGATGCTCTTGATATATTATCTGAAACTCAACCCTTATCTCCTGGAGCTAAAGCTCAGATGAAAAATATTGCAGGTGAGCTGCAGAAAATATGGAGGAATGAGGAAATTAAAGCTAGACAGAGGTCTAGGGAAAGGGAAATTCTGGAAGGTGACCAGAATACATCATACTTTCATGCTATGGCTAATAAAAGGAGGAGGAAGAAGCAGATAGTGTCTCTGGATGGACCAGATGGAGAAGTTAATGATAATGCAGGTATGATTGGTATTGTTGTCCAGTACTATAAGAAATTATTTGGTGCTGAGGAAATGATGGATATTAATCTGTCAAATGATTTCTGGAATCATGAGGAAATGGTGTCAGTGGCTCATAATAATGAGTTAGATAGAGATTATTATGAGGAAGAGATTAAGGCTGCTATCTTTGGCTCATATGCTGAAGGAGCTCCTGGCCCTGATGGATTCTCTTTCCTCTTTTATCAAAAATTTTGGGAAGTAATCAAAGATGATTTGATAAGGATGTTTAGGGATTGGAATAAAGGGGAATTAGATCTTTTTACATTGAATTTTTCTTTATTGACTCTTATTCCAAAAGAACCGGAGGCAAAAACTATACAGAAATTTAGACCTATTGCTTTGACTAACTGTAGCTTTAAGATTTTCTCTAAATGTGTCACAAACAGGTTAGGGCCTATTAGTGAAGATCTTATTGCTCCAAATCAAACTGCTTCCATTAGAGGCAGGTTTATTTTAGAGTCTGTGGTCTCAGCTCATGAAATTATTCATGATGCTGTCCAGAAGAAGGAATCTGGGTTTATTTTTAAGTTGGATTATGAAAAAGCTTATGATAGGGTTGATAGAAAATTTCTGCTCAAAATGTTGAAGCAGAGGGGCTTTAGTCCCAAGTTCATGAATATTATTCAATCTTTACTGCATAAAGGGTCAGTAGGGGTGAGAATTAATGATACAAACAATAACTATTTTGAGACAAGTAGGGGGGTCAGGCAAGGGGACCCTATCTCGCCTATTTTGTTCAATTTTGTTGCGGATGTCTTTACCAGAATGCTTATTAAAGCAGCTAATAATAACCTGATTACTGGGTTATTTAGATCTTTTTGTCCTTCTGGGATTATTAGTATGCAATATGCTGATGACACCTTGCTTTTCTTAGAAAATAAGATGGAATCAGTTAAAAACCTTAAGTGGATTTTGTCTTGTTTTGAACAATTATCTGGGATGAGAATAAATTTTCATAAATGTGATCTGGTACCAATAAATATTGACCCTGATGAAGCCCAACTTTTTTCTCAGAAGTTGAGTTGTAAAATTGGGCAATTTCCCATGAATTATCTAGGAGTACCTTTACATTATAAAAAACTGAGAAAGGAAGATTTACAACCTATGGAGGATAAGGTTATTAAGAAAGGGGGCGGATGGAGAGGAAAATTGTTATCTTATAAAGCTAGGATCATTTTGATTAGAGCTTGTTTGGCTAGTATTCCTAATTATCTGCTGAGTGTGATCAAATTCCCCAAGTGGGCTATCTCCTTGATCAACTCACAAATGGCGCATGTTTTGTGGGATGATTATGAGGGACATAGGAAATATCACTTGGCTAATTGGGGGCTGGTTTCTCAAAAAATTGAGTTTGGCGGTTTGGGTATCCCTAACCTAGCTGATATGAATTTGTGTCTGTTGGCTTCGTGGATTAAGAGATATCATCTTGATAACCACAAATTATGGAAGCAGATTATTGATCATAAGTATAAGACTGATTCTCCTAATATCTTTGCTTGTCCTGGGCAAGGTCTATCCCCCTTCTGGAAAGGAGTGACGTGGGCTGCCAGGGCAGCTAAAATGGGATATCAGTGGAAAGTGGGTAACGGTAGAAAAGTAAAATTCTGGGAAGATCATTGGTTTGGACATTGTAGTCTTTCCATTATCTTCTGGGACTTGTATGTGTTAGTTAATGAACATGATAAATCCATTCAGGAGTTGTGGGATGGAACAAATTTGAAGTGTACTTTTAGAAGAACAGTTGATAATAGACTGTTGCAACGCTGGTATGATTTGAAAAGCATTGCTGAATCTTTGTGTCTTAGTGATGAGGAAGATTCTATCATTTGGAAGTTTGAATCAAAAGGGGTCTATTCTGTCAGTTCTCTATATGCTATAGTTAATTTCAGAGGGGTATTACCTGTACATATTCCTGCAGTTTGGAGGGTAAAAGTACAACCTAGGGTTCATGTTTTTCTTTGGCTCCTGGCTAATAATAGGTTACTTACTAGAGATAATTTAGCCAAAAGACAACATGTGCCTGATCCTTGTTGTGTCTTTTGTTCTGAAACTGAGAGTATAAGGCATTTATTTTTTGAGTGTAATGTAGCAAAAGAAATATGGAAACAGATTTCGACCTTCACGGGTGTGAAATTGCAGGTTAATCTGTTGTCAATATCTAGCCCGTGGATCTGTGAAAAGACACAACAAGTCCCTAACATGGTCCATGCTGCCGTCTTATGGTGCTTATGGAAAACTAGGAACGACTTGTGTTTTAATGGATCTGAGTGATCATCTATGCAGGTGATATATGTGAAAGTGGCCTACACTCTTGCTCGCTGGAAAATCCTCTGTCCAGAGGGAAAAAGAAGTGAGCTCGAAGGAGTCGTAGTTGCTATGGAGACTCTAGCTCGGCAAGCCCCTCAGTTGATGTGGCCGGAACCTGGGTGAGAGAGGAGGAAGGGGTGCTGCGAAAGCTGGTGATTTCGAAGACGGATGCAACCTGGCATGGACCGTGGGAGCTCGGTCAAAATGATGAAGACTGGAAGATGGTGACAGAGTCTCTGAAGAAAAACATGCAGGCGAACAATGTCAGGCTGGAGGAAGATGGAGGGTTCCTGCGTGTGATCTGATCTGGTTGTGGTATGAACTTTGGGTCTGTAATAATGTTTAGGTTCGTTATGTTTGAACTCCCTCCTGTTGGAGCTTGGGCGTAGTTTACTGCCGTTTGCTTGTAATCCGTGGTAAAGCCTGAGGGCTGGTCTGTAAAAACCTGCTATTGGTTTTTTAAATGGAAACGGGGGCATGCCCCTTTTTATCTAAAAAAATACAAAAAAATGAAACATTATTACTAAGATTTCTTAATCACTGTCCAGACACGAATGCTTGAGGGAAATCGACCTTTTGTTCATCCATTCCTCATGTACAATCAAAGAAACACACATGCACATGCCCCTCTTCTACACGTACGGTGCATCTCCGAGCCAATTTCGATTAAAATTCGCCGATATATACTTATGCGACGCTGAAGGATCCCGCGGCGTTCTCGACGAACTTCTTGGCGCCCTTGAACCACCTCTTGTCTCCGGCCTGCGCCTTGCAGACGTAGAGCTTGCCGTCGGCGACGGTGGCGGTGATGAGCTGGTGCTTGCCTCCCTCGTCCCCGTCGGCCGTCCTGGTGAGCACCGTTATGCTGTAGTACTGCTTCCCGTCCACGATCGGCGCGGAGCTCTCCAGCACGTTGGCCGTGGCCACGGCGTCTGACTCGAACCCACCCTGCATATCGATCCTCACAGCATTAGCATGTAACTCATGCTTGGGGGAAAGAGAAGGAAGAAGGAAAGGAGTTGGACGGACCTCGGAGTCGGTCTTGCCGCCGTAGGACTGCTGGCCGAGGAGGAAGCCGACCTCAGAGAGGAACTGTTCGGGGGATCCGTACTCGGTGATGGACTTCTTGGTGGTGGGGTTGATGACGACGGAGAGGTTGCTGGTGGCGTCGAAGTTGTCCTCGTAGCGGAGCACCTGGCCGGGGAACTCCCGCTCCTTGCTCGGGTTCCACTTGGCCGGGATCAGCAGCTTGAAGCCCTCCCCGCTGTACGTCTTGAAGTCAGTGTTCTTCTTCGCCTTGCCGAACACGTTCGCTGCACAGATCAAACACACCCGACGAGATTCATGCATACTCATTCACCGACCGTCTCGGTACCCTCGTGTGAATAGGCGTTTTTCCGTACCTGCTTCTCCGTAGGCGGCAGCGGCCGGGGAGACCTTGACGGCGACGGCTGCAACGCCGGCGAGGAGGGACAGCGCGGCGCGGCGGCTGGTGACGACCGCGGCGGCGTCAGATGATGCAGCCTCGTCGTTCTTCTGCGCCTTGCAGACGAGCAGCTGGGTGCGCCCGACGGCGGGCGCGGGGCGCGCCGAGGCGGCCAGCCGCGCGGTGGACTGGTGGAGGAAGCAGGAGGTGGACGCCATTGCTGCTGCCGCTGCTGGTGATGCTTAGCTCAGCTTAGGGACTGTGCGTGCGTGCGCGTGGGTAGGGTGTGTGTCGCGTTAACTAAGGAGATGGGTGGGGTCGGGAGGCGGGAGATTATTTTGTGGTGTGTGTGTGGATGGAGTTGGGATGAGGCGCGATTGCCATTGGATAAGGCGCCACGCCGCGCCATTGGGCCACGTCGGATCGCGATGCAGCCCCGTCATTCGTCCTCCTCCGATCCCCCTCGCGGCTTCTGGCGACCGCGACGCAAATTTCTCGATCCGAATCGAATGATCCGTGCCTGTCGCACCAAGATGATGCCATCAAAGGTGTAGCACAGAATTTGGTGGTCAGTAAAGTCAGAACGAATCACCGAACATGTACTCCCTCCGTTCACCTTTACCCTGTGTTCTAAGACTAGTCATAGTGGGAGTAAGGCTGACTTCTTTTGGGCTTCTAGAGTGGCTTCGAGGTTCCAAATCGCTGAAGCCCAAAAGAAGTCTCCAGCTTAAGCCCAGCTTATTTCCACCGCGAAGCCCACATGTTGTGTATTACGAGAAACTGGTCTCAGGCCGATTCTGGAGAGCTTCCCGAGCTTCTCCGCTCGGAAGCGAAGCGGTACTCAGCCTTACCCTTTCCTTTACTTCAAATTACAGCAGAATGCCACGCTCAGAAAAAGAAAAACAGAAAACCAAACGTTATCCTCTCGCATGAGTCGCATTGACCTCGTCCATCTCCCGCATGGATGCTGACGTAGCTCCCCAGCCCCCGCCGCCGGCGCAGCTCTCCTCCGGCAGCGCAGCTCCTCCTTCGGCGCTGCTCCACCGCCAGATGCACACGTAATGCTCCTCCGCCGCTGCTGCTCCACCGGCGCTGCTCCACTGCTAGACGCCCGCCCCGACCAGCCCTGCCTCGACCAGCCCTGCCCCCATCTGGAGTAGTAGTCTCGCCCGAGAGCCCGATTGATGTCTTCGTGTTGTCTGAACTTTCGACAGAGATGCTCTGCGGGTCGTGTTTGACTGATAGCCTGAAGCCATATGCGAAACACATATACCGCAAATTTTGTAATTTGATTCTGTTGATCTTGTGTTGCTTTACAAGATGCTATCATGTTAATTGTACAAGATACATGTATATGGGCATTTTAGACATTTCCGATTCAACACATCCAATAAGCTAAATTTTTAGAAGCCTAAAAGAAGTCTTTCGTGGGGTTTTTAGGAGCTTCTCCCCACTGCAGTTTCTCCCCACCGTTTTCTATAAGCCGGCTTATGGAGAAACACAAGCCCAAAAGAAGTCGGCCTAACTTAGGTGGTAACATCACACTTTTCAAGATAGAATGGTGACATGGCAGGTCATTAATTGAAGAGAGAGAGGCTTGTGGTAACTAGCTATGTTACCATAACATCACACACCCCAAAGCAAAATGAGTCTATAACCTAATAAATGACACCTTGCATGACATCACACATAAGTTACTACCCACTACGAAGGTAGTAACATATACTAGTAATATGTGCATGACACTACTCTAAGTTACTCCCCACTATGAGCAGCCTAAGCAAAACACAGATACCAAGAAAAGGTTAGCTGGAGCTAATTTAGGGAGTTGATTGACTGGGTTGCCCTTCATTTAGTTCCACACCGTGCGCTGGCCAGTAAATAGTACATGCAATGGATTTGTCTTCAGAGCAATGCATGCATTGGCCTAGGACGCCTTGCCTCCTCCCCTATTTAATTCTAGCACTGTATGCGTGAGTTAATTGGCAGTGTGAACGGCTGGCTCTACTAAGGCTGGTACCAATGCATCACCCCACTATAGCCTCGCCACGTCAGCTTTTACCCCACTCTCATCCCACTCTCACCCCACTCTCACCCCACGGTGCCAGTGCACGGGCTATAGTGCGAGCTCTCACTTCTCTCTCCTCCACATCAGCTTTTCTCTCTCCTCTCTTTTACAACATTCAAAATAATGCAAGAAAATTATTTTATTCAACTAAAATTGTTACCGATTACATAATAATTAATAAAATTGCATAATAAATTTTAAAAATTACATAATAAATAAAAAATAAATTCTAATCCTCTTCCTCCTCCTCATTCTCCTCGTCGTCATCATCTTCCAGACCAAGCTCTTTTTCCACTATCTTGATGGCCTTCACATGTTTGCGCTTTTCTGCTTCGTCCATGTCGGCGGTTGATCGGTCTTTCATTTTGTTCCATTGCTTGAGTAGCTTAGCCTTCACTAAACCATTCCACATGTTCTTCATCGCGAAGGATTTACTTGCTACCTCACTGCTTGAGGATTCCTTCCCCTTCCTCCTATCCTTACGTGCCGCGGCCTTGGCCCTATCGCGGCCTATTGGACGACGCTCCTCCTCCGTCGTCGCCTCGCTAGAGCTGTACTCACCAGAAATTCCTAGACGGTTTCTCTTGCTAGTGGAATCGGTTCCACTACCAGGACCATGTTGTCCTTTCCACTTCGCTTCATTGCGAACAGCTTCCCACCAGTGGTGCCGTCTGAACGGTTGAGTCACTCTCGAGTCATTCGCGTACCTGTCCATTGCCGCCTTCATGACCATTGCATCGTCTGCTCCACTCAGACGTAACGCTTCTTCTTGGATGTAGAATGCATTGAACAGGGTCACCTCCTTGTTGTAGGAGTTCCAATGATCCTTCAGTTGCTTCGAGGTCCGATGACGGTCAGGATCCGAGGTAGAGTTGAAGGTTGCAGCTATCTGACCCCAAAAACTAGTGCCGGACTTGCAATTACCGGCGACAGAGTCCTTGGAGTTAAAAATCCAAGCATGAACCTACCCCGAAATAGATATTGTTAGTGAAAAATCCAAGCAAGAACCAACCCCGAAATATGTGATGGGTAAGTAAAGTACCAGTTTTTCCTCCTCCTCTTTTGTCCAGTCAAGCCTCTTTGGACGCTTTGGTACGATTGTTTCCGCGGCTTCGGACTCCCCGCTTGGAGCACTGACTTCAGGAGGTGGTGGGGGGTACGGACCATATGGCGCGTATGGATACGGACCATATGAACCGTACGAAGGTGGAGGTACAGTCCCACTCCCGCTACCTGTAGGTGGAGCATGTGGAGGTGGTGGGGGGTATGGAAACGGAGGCGGAGGGTATGAACCATATGGCCCCGGAGGTGGTGCGTATGAACCATATGGCGCCGGAGGTGGAGCGTATGAACCATATGGCCCCGGAGGTGGTGCGCCGGAGGAGTATAAAACTCGGGGAAGCGGCGAAGAACCGACATTGGAGCGACGATGTGTCGGAGAGACATCATCTAGGTCTACTGGTGACCCGTTGGCGTCCAAGAGATCCGTGAACGACGTCATATCTGGAGTCCAACTAGACATGGTGGAGAAGATTTGAGAGAGTGAAGGAGATGAATGAGATGAAATGGGTGTGGAGTGAGTGAAACCATATGGGGGGTATTTATAGGGGGTGGGGATGAAATTTTGGGGTTTTTTGCCTTTTTTCGAAATTTTTGAACCAGCAACGGCTACCCAACGGCTAGCTGACGTGGACGAATCAGATCGCGCCACGTCAGCTAGCCGTTACCCCTCTCGTCTCGCTCCCGCCCCGCTCTCGCCCCCCCTCTCGCCCGCTCCCGCCCCGCCAGCGCGTCGCCTCCCTATCGCCTGCTCTCGCCCCCCTCTCGCCCCGCTCTTGCCCCGCCAGCGCGGGCGCCGGCCGGGCGGTATCGCCCGCTCCCGCCGGGCGACGGATCCGGCGCCCACCGCTGCCCTCTCGCCTCCCTCTCGCCTCCCTCTCGCCTCCCTCCGGGCGATACCGCCCCCCCTCCAGCCCGCGTTGGCACCAGCCTAATACAGCGAGGAAGACGAGCGATTTGCGGGCAGAACTTAAGGCAGGAGGAGACCAACTTGGGGGCTAAATTAGGAAATCAATTGCCAAATATACAGAACGCACGGTAAAAGGGAAAAATTTGAAAAAGCTAGAACGCAGGGTAAAGGTAAACGGAGGGAGTATAGCACACCACAATATTTATAGCTTTAAAAATAAAATAAGAAAATTAAGGAAAATCATAAGTATATCTATACTTCTTATAAAGCAAAATCCTCTAACTATAATTAATGTTAGTCTGTCTCTATATGCAATCTATTCATATCATCTATTTAATGAAATGCCAATGCCATTCCACTAACATTCATTATATATTTATTAGATGCACGATATATATATGTAATCTATCCCCCTCCTCCCCATCAAACTGTCCACATCACCAATTTAGATCTGCCAAATATGCAAAAACTTCACGTCAGTTAAATTTATTAACACCTTGACTATTTCATCAATTAAATCTTACATATTCTTATACACAACTCCATGTTTCATGCGTGTTATACCTTTTTATTTATACAATATAGTTTCTTAATACCCCCTCCGACCTATATTACTCTTCACTAATACGGATGTATCTACAACTAAAATGTGTCTAGATACATCCATGCTAACGAAGAGTATTATGGGTCGGAGGGAGTACAAAATTTCCGCGGCGACACGCGAGGTATTCTTCTAGTACAATTAACCAAATGGTGCTCAGGGGATCAAGCGAAGTGGAGGGATGAACATTGCTTTTACTTGGTTTAATAAACATGAAATTAGATAAATATGGACATTGCAACACTTTGGTATATATGATTTTGTGTATAATTACGACATGCTTTTGATAATGACAAATCAAGTTCGGTATGCTTTAAAAATAACCATAACCATAACCAAATTTGATGTGAATTATCAAATGGTGTTTTCCTGTAAAAGTCATGTATTTCACAATAACCAAATTATACTACAACACTAAAAGGCATGCATTCCAAAATAACCCATAACATAATAAACCGTGAAAACAATTAGTGCATGGTGAGATTGTGAGTCACCACTACGATGTGCGTTTGTGCGTTGACCGATGATGTAAATTCCTGTGAAAACCCTGCTGCATGCAAAAATGTAATGCATATAAGTTTTTCTAAAAGTCAAACAATGTAAACTTTACTAAGTATGTAAAAAAGTATCAACATGCAAAATACCAAATCAACACCATTAGATTCATAATGATGTATATTCTCATATGATATATATTTGGTATTTTAGATATATATATATATATCTATACCTAATAATAAAGTACGTAAGGTTTCTGTCGTCAACCATATTTTTTGAACCGATTTGTCCTCCCACCAAACAACATATTAGGCACAACTGGTACCGTGCCTTTCTTTTGTCCGTCTAATCTCTAATGTTTCCGTCGTCCGTCATTTCCTACCTTGCTCTTCCTTTCCTTTCCTTGCTCGATCCGTTCTGCATATATCGTGACCGGATCCAACTATGTTGCCTTCCTACCTCCTTCCTCGCACCCGTATAGCTAGGGATTAAACCAAGCCAGCCCGCCTCATCTTTGTGATCCTATCGAACTAATCTGCCCCCCCCCCCCCCGCTTCCCCGATTGCCAACCGAAAACCCTAGACAAATAGAGGAAGGAACTCCGTGCAGGCTGGCCGGTAGGATCCACAACCTCATCTGAAAGACCATCGTGGATTGGCACGTACCTGTACGCTGGGGCTCCACGGCCGGGTTGCGAGGCTGAGGTCGTGTTTCTTGATGATCTCGCGTGCGGCCTTGAAGGATAAGGCGATGACGATGGGCACCTCGACAAATTTCGGATACATGGTATCGGGGCATGGGGGAGTTTCCGGTACATGAGGGCCGAGGAGCTTGCCGATGCGAAGCCACGGTTCCTCCGCCCTCCGGGTGCCTAATGCCTGACGTGGTCGCTTTCCATGCTGCAAATCACAGAGGTCCCGTATTGGAGGATGGCAGACGCCTTGAGTTTGTTGTCACCCACGGCAGCGTGCTTGCGGGATGATTGAATAGCCAGATTGCATCGGCATCTCCACGCCCATCATTCTCGCCAAGAATGCCTCTGGCGTAAGAATGCGTCCGGGTTTTCTAGATCGTCGAACGTATTTTAGACCATGTTTACTTCTGCATCTACTGGACAGCCTTTCCAAGTTGTCCTGCTTCAGCTGTTGGGTTTTACTATTCTGCATCTTCTCTAAAGTGTCCACGTTTCTTTTATAACATGTACTCCAGCCTGTAGGATGCCTCGACTCCTAAAAGTATGTAAACTTTACTAAGTATGTAAAAAAGTATCAACATGCAAAATACCAAATCAACACCATTAGATTCATAATGATGTATATTCTCATATGATATATATTTGGTATTTTAGATATATATATATATATATAATATTCTCAATAAGAAGTTTCTGTTGTTTTCATTTTTTTAAAAACTTGTATGCACTACATTGTGGTAAGGAGGGTACAATACAAAGAAGCCCTAAGGCAAAATTCAATTTGCTAGGCGTTTTCGCGTGTAGCACTTATTTGCACCGTTTGCTTTTTATGGGGACTAGCACAAATGCCCGTGCGTTGCAACGGGCAGATAAAACAATTTAGATGAAAACATCAACGTGACCTAATTTTTGCTCAAAGTCTATCAAGCCATGTTTTCCTCACTATGCCCTTTCATTTTAGGTTTTTCATTTGATCTACTCTTTTGTATAACCTAAGCGAAAATGGTAGTATGAATTATTTTGTACTACCTCTGTCCTAAAATAAGTGATGTGGATTTTTTAAATTTACATGTATCTAGACATGTTTTAGTACATAGATACATATAAATCTAGATAAATTCATATCACTTATTTTTGGACGGAGGGAGTAATATTCTTTGAGTTAATATAGCCACCAATTCTTCCTTCTCTTCACCATGATATATAAATTTCATTTAATGTCATAATCTTAGATCAATGTGTGCATCTGAGAATATTAAGCGCATCCACACAGCTGGTGTGCTAGAGCTATATGAGAAAAAATAAATGGTCTTCATCAACAATGATCTAAATCTCTGGCAACGTCTTAATGTTGTATGTGAACACCAGGCTTGTCGGCGCCAGTGTTGTTGAAACCCCTGCTCGACACATCATTTGCGGATGCTATTTGCACATGCCACCACGATGTATGATTTCATCAATGTGTCGCAACCAAAAGAAATCAAAGTAGATCCTTTGATCTAACCTGCACAAAGACACAAACTCCTAGGTCATGAGTGATCTATCTGTTCTTTTCTCTTGCTAACATACATGATGTATAGTTTGGCGTTGACCTGCCTATGCATGATGTTTGCCCCCATAATCATCATGGGATCGCCCCCAGAATCAACTTAGTGGCGGCATGATCGACATCTGCTTATGATACACCAAGTGCGGTAGTGCTCAAGGATACTTGTTTTGGCATTCAGCATCTTCTACAATCTCCCTCAACGGCGTAGAGACTCAGTTTGATGCAGCCGGAGTACTACGAGCTTGGCATGTACGGCTAGTGTAACTATGTCTATTTCACTTTTTTTCCCTAGTCTATGTACTATACCTGTACAAAATAAGGAGTTGTTTGTTCTCCTCTATTGATCATCAGTTTATGCACGCACATGTCTGCAGCTCTCCGCGTCCTTCATGCAGAAGGTAGTCGTGACTGATAGGTGACCGAAGCCGACTCCTCTCATATCCCTCGTGCCTGATGCTATCAGCGGCAAGCTACGGCGTACGTGCAATTATTTTATCACTACCAAAGTTTTAACAATTCTAGATATCATTGGTCTCCTTTCATCTGCAAATAATTGACAGAAACACCAATATTCAGTTAGCAAGCAGTAAATTTCAGTTAGCATCAGGCATGAGCTACAACTCCGTGCAAATTTCTGGTTAGTAGCAGCACCAATCTATTAGCAGACCGTTTAATCTCCTATGTATTCGGTGAGCAAAGAAGTAGCAAGACAGAGCAGACGCAGTATTGATAGCAGAGCAGACAGCAGAGCAAAGCCATCCAAGACCGATCCGTCCCTTTCCTCTCTTCTTCTGAAATTGGGACAAGCACCCCGTCGCTCCCTCTCCCCAGCCCCGCGTAGCCAGGGGGCTCCTTCTCCACCCAGACCCGAGCGGCCGAGCGAGGTGCAAACCGCTGCTGCTCCCTCTCTAGGCGCAGGCATCGGCGTTCCGGAGGCAGCCGAGGTGCTCGGCCTGGAGCAAGTCGACTGCGCCGCCGACGGAAAATCGGGAGACATGATCATGCAGCAGCCGGCTCCATAGTGGCGAGATTTACTCGAGCACCGTTGGAACCCGCACCAGCACCACTTCACGCCCAAATCCTCCATGAGCGCCAGACCCAGTCGTCGGTACATTCCACACCGAGGTCGGCCGGGGCCAACTCTGTGATGCGTCCGGCAACAAAACTCGCGGACCCGTCGCGCATCGCGACCACCAGTCCTGGCGACCCCATCGGAGGATGCGGGGGAAGACTTGGATAAATTCAACGGAGATGCCGACTGTCAATGGAGGTTGCGCTCGTAGCTGGCCAAGGGGATGGAGGAACGGGATCTAGGGGATGGAGGCAGGGATCTGGAGGAGATGAGAACGTGGGTCGGACGGACAACGTTGTCGAGGGTGAATCTAAAAGAAAACATTGTCGAACTCTTTTTTTTCTCGCGGGGCGGGCACGTTGGACGGGACGGACGGAAACGTAAAGTGACGGACGGAAACATATTTTGCGACCGCCACGGACCATACCTGTATCAATATTATTAGTAGAGATTGGAGTGCGTGGAATCCGCCAGCCTGCTACCAGATTTGATTCCCTCTTTCAAATACACTATTAGCTTAAAATGGAGCTCTACTTTCACACAACATATGTAAATTGGATTTTGTTTACATTTTGACTTACTGACGCTGAAGTCAAGCGAGTCTAATATTAATTTTTTTTAATTTTTTTGCTGTTTAGATCTATAAAGTTCTTTTGTTTTTTATAAAGTTCTTCTGTTATTGTTCAAAGAGTACCGAGGAACAAATTAAAAGTTCTTCCACTTTTTACACATTGACTCTTTTTAGATGGATATGCAAGGAACCTGCAGACACAAAATCCAACCAAATAGACAGGCTAAGATAAGGCTTGAGCGTGGAAACAACTCGTAAATCTACGGGCCGCGCCCTAAGCTTAGTGTAAATTAACTTTCTGAACAACAAGTGAGAGCCTTATAAAAAGGCTATTACATGACTATGCTTGCAGCCTTAGATGAGTGATTCCACCTTACATGGATCTGCACCTGATCATAATACCGTGAAGTAGCAGGTGGTTCACAACAAATGAGCTATGAGGTATTCCGTACACAACACATGTACAAAGCGCAACCCCATCCAACAATCTGAATTTTGTCATTACCTTGCTCCCGAGTAACAAGATCGGCGAGTTTCCCAAGCAACTTCTGAATCACAGGTTATACAGGATTACAGGTATATCGGCGACAACATTGAGAACCTTCAGGGCAACCTTGGATCAACAGTCTCGTGCTCGGAGTGCATGCGCCACAGGGAAAAGAAGTTGGGCTTCCTTTTAGGCTTCAGTGTCGTTGACCATTTTGTTGATGAATTTGGGGATCTCCACATCAAACCCGAAAAGCGTGATGTTCTGCGGCATCTGCGGCAGAGCCGCCGAAGGCATAGGCGGGAATGAGATGTTCGCCAGCCCGGAGAAGTCCGGCATCTTGGGGATAGGCAAGCCCACCGCGCCTGCCCCTGCGGCGTTGTTCTGGGCGGCCACGGCAGCAGGCTGCCCTGGCTGCGGCTGCTGCTGCTGCTGCTGCTGCTGCTTCTTCATCGAGGCGAGGGTGGCCAGCATCTCTGGCGTCACGTCCGGCGGCAGCTGGCCCGGCGGGATTTTTGCCAGCGCGTCCGGCGGGATCTTGGACAGCATCTCCGGCGTAACATCGGCGGGGAGGTTGGCTAGCATCTCTGGTGGCACACTGGCTAGCATCCCAGGCGGCACGTTTGCAAGCATCCCTGGTGGAACATTGGCAGGGAGGTTCGCCGGCAGGTTCCCTGGTAGGTTAGCAGGAAGGTTCCCGGGAAGGTTGTCCGGGATGTCCACAGGGAGGTTGGCCGGAGTGTTTCCTGGCAGTTCGGGGGGAGGAAGCGGCGCCGCTGCACCTGGCTGGACATTCGGGATGCTCACGGGAATGTTGACCTGGTTGTCCACGGGGAGGTTGGCCGGAGTGTTTCCCGGCAGTCCGGGTGGAGGAAGCAGCGCCGGTGCACCTGGCTGCCCATTCGGGATGTTGACCGGAAGATTGGTCGGAATGTTTGCAGGAAGGCCGGCAGGAGGAAGCGGCGCTGGTAGACCTGGGTGGACATTTGGGATGTTCACGGGATGGTTGCCCGGGATGTCAACGGGGAGCTTGGCCGGAATGTTTGCAGGCAGGCCGGCAGGAGGAAGCGGCGCTGGTAGACCTGGCTGGACATTTGGGATGTTCACGGGATGGTTGGCCGGGATGTTGCCTGGAAGGTCGACCGGAAGGTTGGCCGGTACGTTTCCCGGCAGACCGGCGGGAAGAAGGGGCGCCGGTGCACCTGGCTCGCCATTCGTGATGTTGACTGGAAGTTTCGCCGGGATGTTGACTGGAAGGTTCGCCGGGATGTTTCCCGGCAGGCCGGCGGGATGAAGCGGCACCGGTACACCTGGTTGGCCGTTCGAACTTTCAGCTTGCACCGGCTGAACAGCAGGTGGAATTTCAGCCAGGAGGCGCGCGGACACACCGAGTTGCACGTTGTTGATGAACAAGATGGCGAGGAAAGTCACATAGCAGAGATGTCTCATCGTATCTTTCCCCTTGGAATTGAGGATTCCAGACCTGGCAAAATTTAGAGAAAAATTTGCAAGAACAAAGGGATGAACTATTGCAGCTATATATAGGACAAGAAAATCTGACTAAACAATCGCCTAAGTTTAGTGAGACGGAGAACCTAAATGTAGCAAAGAAAACATGCTTAACTAGCACTCAAGCTAAATATAGGCGCCCCAGCAGTTTGCCATGAATCCCAGTGTACCTACCTGCAGCCAGCTGATTCCATGCCAAACATAGATGTAGCAATGTCTACACAACGCAGGCCACGGTTAAAAAAAGGGATCCATGCTATTTGCATGCTCTAGTAATTTTACATGTGCAATTTTTGAGGGTGAAAACCAAAGATGGCATTGTTCTCATTTTGTATAACAGATGTTAGTCGAGCTTATGCCTTGACCTGTGCTTCTGGTGATCGTCGATATTTCTTGACGCTATTTTGTGATGCAAAAGGAGATGTGTTTCTCTGGCAAACTGAAAAAAACATGTTGAACATACGTCGCCCTCAAATTTTTTGACATCAAACATTCAACGCATCTAGACCGTCCGATCTACATCTGATGGCATACATATTTCACAGCCAAAAAAGACAATACTTAAAAGCCCAATCCGTAAACATAAAATCAGAAATGAGATTCCCCATTTATAGGGACACGTCTATAAAGTTTCCTAAGTATCCTCTCCATAGGTCAGGTGTATGGGATTGGCCGTTAAATCCTCCTCTCTCCTATTTTTTCTTCAATTAGTGCATATCTTTCACAATTAATAACGTTAATCAACCTTCCATTTTACTGGGACACACTACAATATAGATAGGACCAATCGGATGAAACACAAAGAGTAATTAGAGGAAGGGAAAGAGGTCCACCGATCCATTAAACAAGAGTATTTGTCTATTTGAAAACTATAAATCGGAACAAACTGATTTAGGTTTTAGGTACACCGGAACGAAGAGAGTACTCACTCTTTATTTATACGTGTCGGATGACAGTAGCGACTGGGGCAAAGGTGTGACGTTATGGTATTTACGGCTCACTTATAAAAACCAAATGTTCCAATTAGCCGAGAATTAAGTTCGTGTTACAAATTAGCATGGTATCAAATTAGAAATATTCCCTTATCTTATTTATTTTAATACTCGGTTTGCATGTGGTCAACAAATCGTGTGAAACCGGTCCCTTCTCTAGCTATGCATGCACGAAATAGTAGGAATGATTGAGCAGTTTACATATCTCCCTTTCGGCCTTGCGCATAGGGGTGGGCAGAAAAACCGATGACCGAAAACCGAACCCGTAAAAACCGAGACCAAACCCAAAAAGACCGAGACCGAAAAGACCGATCAACATCTCGGGTGTCAAATTTTATAGACCGAATTTGCTTTGATAAATTCGGTCATTATTTTCTAGAGACCGAATAGACCGAACTGACCAAAATTTATGTAATATTATCCCAATCTCTAGAATTGTGTGACGTATGTAAATTATTGTATTATTGAATGGTGCTCAAACATCTAAAGCATGGTTACATTCCTACCAGTTACTAACAATATAACCTAAAAATTCCCTTAAATATAGTTGAAATGCTAACATTTTTTATATTAAATAATGCCCAAACTTTGTGTTGTCAACATCCACGACGGTGTTCGGTCGTGACCGAACCCGAATTATTAGGTACCCGAATTTGTCGGGTAGTAAAATACACGAGTATATTTCAGTCTTTATTTCTGAAGGACCAAATTTAAAATAAACCGAAGTACAAAAACCGAATTGTCGGTCATGACCGAATGCCCACCCCTACTTGCGCATGCAAAATCAAAAAAGAATTCATACGAGCCTCTACGTTAATAATTTGGCTAAATAAAAATATTGTTACTATTGGTCGTTGATGAGAGGAATTAACGAAGGAATGACAAACGGGCCCCTGATATTCGCCTACCTGGTTTTCGGTCCGGGAAGGGTGCCTCACGAAAGGCTTTCGAGGCCTATCAAGGCAGTGGCCTGGCGCGGCCCAGGAGCAATACTTGGTGCACAAGCAAGATTTCGAGGAGTCCAAGTTAGACTAGTCCTCGGTTGATCCGATCTGTACTTGGCTTGAGAGACACTCCTGAGACCTAGCCTTGACTTATAAAAGGCTGGGAGGGAGGTCTCGAAACCCTAGACGCTTTTTCACCCACCTCACGCCGGAGCGCTCGACAACTAAGAGCTCTCTGTTTTCGGCTAGATCCAATCTACGCTGCCATTGTAACACCATCATTGCAACCACACCCTCAATACAAAGTCAGACAAGCAGGACGTAGGCCTTTTACCTTTCGAGGGGGCTGAACCTGGGTAAATCCTCGTGTCCCTCTGCTTTCGTCTGATCGCCGTCGAGTTCGCCAGGTCCCCAATACGCTTCCTAGATCGAAAGCCCTTCGACATGGGCATTGCCGGGGATAAACCTCGTCAATTGGCGCCGACCGTGGGGACGACGGGATCTGGATCTACGGATTCGCCGGCTCCATCACCAACCACCACCAAGATCGGCATAGACACCACCGTCGGCATCGCTGCGCCGACCAACGTCGACACCACCACCAAGATCGGCATCGACACCACCGTCGGCATCGCTGCGCCGACCAACGTCGACACCACCGCCAAGATTGACACTGACATCATTGTCAACATCACTGCGCCGGATGTCATCAACGCCAACCCGACGGAATCAGGCGTCGATGCCGCCGGTTCGATCGCCATCAACAATGTTTCGCCAAGTGCTGCGAAGCCCACTCCAGCGGCGAGCGTCATCGACCCCGTCCCAAGCACGGCAGGAGTAGCGCCCGAAGGCTATGACATGGCTTTCGGACTGTTCAACTTCCATGTGGACAGCAATGGAGCGATGGAACTGCTCTCCATCGGCGAATCGGCTCCGCTCGTGGCCGAAGCGACGACACCACCAGCCGTCGGGGGCAAACCCTCGGCAAGCGCGCTACTAGCGCCATCGGAGGAGGAACCGAGGCTGAAGATTTTGACCCCATCAGTAGGGTCGAACGATTTCGAAGATCCGCCTCCATCCCCGACCACCGCATACTGCGCCGACTGCGACGCATACCACTACGTGGGCGCCGGAGATTTCTCATTCCATGAGATCGTCGGCTGTGAAGATCCGCAGGGAGGCACAGCAGCTATCTACCCAACGATATCTGAGTGCGATCGGGCTCTCAGCGCCCTCACGCTTCGCACCGCACCATATGACCCTGACTACGTCGAGGGATTATACTCGGACTACACGTGCTCCGATGACGACGACGACGTCTACCCCGAAGCTAAGGGGAAAATCGGCAATTCAGCAAGCTCCGCCTCACACTGCGAATCTGCCGCATCTAGCGATGGCTATGTGGCCGATTACGATTCTGACCTCATGGTCGAAGTCGGGCCCTACGTCGAAGGCGACGACGTCTACCCTCCAGCGCTGGGCGAAATCAGCGATGATTCGATCCCATGGACCGGAGGCCACTGCATGATGGCATCACACGGCGACGAAACCGAAAATAGAGACAACGACGGCCGAAACCGGGCAGACAGCGGCCGTCAGGTGGTCACGCATGACCAGATCCGGTTCGCAAGAAGGGTATACGCGGGCGAGGTAAACTTCGGTCCCAACCCAAGCCCAAGCGATCTGGCTGCACTCCGTTTCATCGTCCAGGAGCAGAAGGACCAGATCAGTGCTGACATGCGAGTACTGGAACGGCGAAGAGAGGAGGCCGATGCGTCCAGCAGAAGACGAGCCGAAAGATCGTCCCATTACTCATCCAGCGTCCAGCACAGATCAAGATCACGCACCCAGCCAGGGCCTGATATGCACAACGTCACCCGAAACCTGGAGGCAGAATTCAACGAGGCCGAATTGATGCCCAAGACCAAGGAGGCGGCGATCATGGCCGCGGCAGCATACATCGCTGCGAATGCGTCCAATGGCGACGAGCATATGCGACACCTGCGAAATCTAGCGCTCGAAGGAGTAAGGGTGCTGCAAGGCACGCCTGGCTCAGCATATGGCGCGACAACAACAAGAATCGCCCCACCGCCGGAGCAAGCCAGGCACCCAGCACCAGCGCCAGTCGTAGCGCCTCGGACGCAAGTGGTCGAACCTCTCAACGGAGAGCTTCGGCATGGTCTGGCCCAGCATAGAGTCGACCAGGGGCGAGCGCGGCGCGAGGCGGAAACGTTCGGCGGTCCCAGCGATGGACTCTGCGGGGCAGAATGCTTTAGCCTCCTGATCCGTTCTGCACCGTTGCCGAAAGGAATCAAACTCAGCGACGACATAGTCAAATTCAACGGGCAGCAGGATCCCCGAATTTGGCTAGATGACTTCATAACCGCTGTCAAAATCAGCGGCGGATCTAGGGACAACGCCCTTCAGTTGTTATCGCTGCACCTAAAGGATAACGCAAGGGCATGGTTGAACAATCTCGCCCCAGATAGCATCCGCTCCTGGGAAGAGTTTCGGCAAGCGTTTATCGCAAATTTCCGAGGCACTTCACGACGACCCACGTCATTCGAAGAACTTCGCCTATGCGTGCAGAGAACTGGAGAGAACCTGAGATCATACATCTCACGGTGGATCAGCCTCCGGAACACGACGGAAAACATCTCGCCCGAAAGGGCTATCGACGCCTTTCGGGATGGTCTCTTTCGACGCGACTTCAAGGAAGAGCTGGGACGCTGCAAGCCTAGGACCATCGACCACCTCATGAGTCTGGCAAACGAATGGGGTGATGGCAAAGACTCCATCTCGGCTCCCAGAAGCCGCCGTCGATCAGCAGAACGCGATGTCGACGCAAAGGACCAGTTCCATCCCGGATCCCGGAAGAAAGGTCGCCGAAGCCGCTACGACAACGCAGAGAACACAGACATGGTAGCAGCTGGCTACGTGCACGAGGACCGCGACGACAATCGCGACCTACCGCGCCGAGGAAACAATTACTACGGCAGTAGCAGTCGTGATTCGAAACCCAGCAAGGAGTGGCGTCGACGACAGCCACAGCTGTCGGCAGAGGAGATGCTTGATAGCGGATGCCCAAGGCATACGTACCTCGACAAGGACGGGGTACGAAAACCTGCACATCTCCTCATCGAGTGCAGGGAATTCCTTTGTCTCAACCGGGCACTTCAGGAGAGGATGAACACCGAGCAACCAGTGGCAGGGGCGATAGCCTACAACGCTCCACCGCCACCGCCGAACCCACCAGCAAACGTCGTACAGCAAAACAACCACCAGGCCGCTACGATACAGCAGGTCGAGCAGCGACAGCCGGCCAACGAGGAAGAAGAGTTCCCGCCGCCAAGAGGTTTCGTGCCCATGATCCAGAGGGGGCGCCCAACGAATAAAGTGCAGCGAAAACGCGCAAGGGAAGTGTTCCACGCCGAGCACGCACCACCGGCCACTCCCGAATACCTGAATTGGTCCGAACATCCAATCGGTTTCGACCGGTCAGATCATCCACCGAAGATCCCACGCCCAGGACACCATGCTTTGGTTCTTGAGGCGCAAATAGGGGGTTTCACCTCGAAAAAGGTGTTCATGGACGGAGGCAGCAGCTTGAACCTCATCTACGCAGACACACTGCGAAAGATCAAGATCCCGCTAAATAATCTCCTACCAACGGAGACTTCCTTCCACGGAATCGTCCCAGGGAAGCCGACGTATCCATTGGGAGCGGTACATCTCGATGTCATTTTCGGCACCCCAGCAAACTTCAGAAAGGAGAAGATCGAATTCGAGGTGGTCGACTGGCCCTCGCAGTACCATGCTATCCTCGGGCGACCAGCGTTCGCTCGATTCATGGCGGTACCCCACTACGCCTACCTCAAGCTGCGGATGCCCGCAAATAGAGGACCACTAACGATCAGCGGCAGTTTCGCACGTTCAGAAAACTGCGACAAGGACTTCAACAGCATGTCCCAGACCTTCGGGGTGCATGAAGAACTGCACCACATTCGGGAGGCCACCGTCATGGACATCGATCCACCGGCGCAGCAGAACGCCCCAGAGCTGTCTTTCGATGCCACAAAAGACACCCGAGAGCACCAGATCCACCCGACCGACCCAACTAAGACGGCGCGGGTGTCGAACTCTCTCTCTCCCGCATAGGAAAGCGCGCTCGTCGAGTTCCTCCGTGAGCACTGGAGGATGTTCGCCTGGTGCCCAGCTGACATGCCAGGAATCCCCAGGGAACTCGCCGAGCACGAGCTTAAGATATTTCCAAACGCAAAACCGGTCAAGCAGTCTATGCGACGGTACAATCCAGAGAAGGCCAAGTCGATGGGCGAAGAAATCAATCGCCTCCTCGAAGCCAAGTTCATCAGAGAGATCAAGGAAGCCACGTGGCTCTCGCCACCGGTCATGGTGGAGAAGAAGGACACGAAGATCTACAGGATGTGCATCGATTTCACAGCCTTAAACAAACACTGCCCGAAGGATTACTTCCCCTGCCCCGAATCGACCAGATCATCGATTCCACGGCAGGATGCGAACGCCTCTCGTTCCTCGACGCGTACTCCGGGTATAATCAGATACGGCTGAAAGTGGAAGACGAAGACAAGACGGCGTTCATCACCCCGCACGGGGTATACTGCTACATGACGATGCCCTTCGGGCTCAAGAACGCCGGAGCCACCTATCAACGGTGTATGCAGGCGTGCCAGAAGGAACAAATCGGCCGCAACATCGAAGTTTATGTCGACGACATTGTCATCAAGACCGCGAAAGCAGACAGCTTGCTCGACGATCTTCGAGAAACCTTCGCTAACCTCGACAGATATAGCATCAAGCTTAACCCGAAGAAGTGCTCTTTCGGGGTACCCACTGGCCAACTGCTGGGCTATCTAATCTCCGAGAGAGGGATCGAAGGCAACCCAGAGAAGATACAGGCCATCATCAACATGCAGCCTCCGAAGACGCTTCGACACGTCCAGCAGTTGACAGGTCGACTCGCAGCGCTTAGCCGCTTCATCAGCAAGCTTGGCGAAAAAGCGCTCCCTTTTTATCGGCTGCTCCGAAAAACAGACAACTTCACGTGGACCGAAGAGGCGCAAGCCGCGTTCGAAGATCTCAAGCGCCGTCTATCGACCTCCCCAGTTCTCGTCACACCTCGAGAAAAAGAGCCCATGTTGCTATACATTGCGGCTACAAATCAAGTCGTCAGCTCGGTGCTTGTGGTCGAACGCGCAGAAGAGGGCAAAGAGCACGGCGTACAGAGACCCGTGTACTACCTGAGCGAAGTTTTATCGCCGACCAAGCAAAGGTACCCCCATTATCAGAAGTTGGCATACGCCATATACATGACGGGGAAGAAACTGCCATACTATTTCGAGTGTCACTCCATCATAGTAGTGGCCTCGAATCCAGTCTCCAGCATCCTCAACAACCCAGACGCCACAGGGCGTGTGTCGCTATGGGGAATCACACTAGGACCCTAGGAAATCACGTACCAGCGCCAGTCCGCGATCAAGTCACAGGTCCTACCGGATTTCATAGCCGAGTGGACAGAAGCTCAGATGCCCGAGCTCCCAGACCTGTCGAACAGCTGGACCATCTTCGTCGATGGGTCCAAGCGAGTTTCGGGGGCAGGAGCAGGAGTAGTCTTGGTGTCGCCGCAAGGGGACAGGATGCGCTATGTCCTTCGCATGCGCTTCCCAAATCCCTCCAACAACGAGGCAGAATACGAAGCCGTCCTCCATGGCATGCGCATGGCGAATGCCTGCGGGGCCACCCGCATCAAGATTCATGGAGACTCGAACCTTATTGCCCAGCAAGTCATGAAGGAGTGCGACGCTACCTGCGCAAACATGATTGCATATCGCGCCATGTACGATAAGCTCGAAGGCGAATTCGAGGGCTGCGAAGTAACACACATCGGCAGGGAAAGCAACGAGGAGGCAGACAACCTGGCCAACGTCGGCTCAAGGTGCCTACCAATACCGCCCGGAGTCTTCTTCGAAGAGATATTCGAATGCTCCATCAAGATCAAGCCAGCAACTGACCCTGCGTTAGCAACACGTCCGGGGGCTCGGTCGGTCAATACCGCTCCGGCAGCAGGAGAAGCAGACCTCCCGAAGGATGCAGCCGCGGTCATGCTCGTCGAAGCAACATGGACAAGACCATACTTGGCATACCTAACGCGGGGCGAGCTCCCAGAAGATCCCATCCATCGCCGACAAGTCATGCGACGCTCCAAGGCCTTCACGATAATCAACGGGGAACTCTACAAGCGCAGCACCACAGGAGTGCTCCAACGGTGCATAGCACAGGAAGATGGGATTGCTCTCCTTCGGGAAATCCACGAAGGAACCTGTGGACACCACGCTTGCAGTCGAACCCTCGTGGCCAAGGCTTTTTGATCCGGATTCTACTGGCTATCCGCCCTCTACGATGCCAGGAACATCGTCCAGCACTGCGAAGCATGCCAGTTATTCGCCACCAAGCCGCACGCGCCGGCGTTCGAACTGCACACCATCCCTGTGGCCTGGCCCTTCGCACAATGGGGGCTCGATCAAGTGGGGCCTCTCCCCAAGTCATCAAGAGGAGGTCATACCTACCTTCTAGTCGCAGTGGACAAGTTTTCCAAGTGGATAGAGGCTGCTCCGGTCACCAATCAAGAGGCGACCACGGCAGTCAAATTCTTCGAGTCCATCGTCTACCGATACGGCGTCCCGAACAGCATCATCACCGACAACGGCACCAACTTCACTTCGGGCGAATTCTAGGACTTCGCCAAAAACCTCGGCATCAAGCTCAAGTACGCTTCGGTGGCGCACCCCAAGTCTAATGGACAAGTTGAAAAAGCCAACGGACTTGTATGCGGAGGCCTGAAGAAGCGACTGCTTCGACCCCTCAAGCGCGCAGTAGGCGCCTGGGTCGAGGAACTGCCGTCGGTGCTATGGAGCCTACGAACGACGCCCAACTCCTCGACAGGCTACACACCCTTCTTCTTGCTTTTCGGAGCAGAAGCAGTGCTACCCACGGACGTACGCTACAGCGTGCCCCGCGTCGCCGCCTACGTCGAGGAAGATGCGGACAAGGCGTTAGCAGACGCCCAAGACCTGCTGGACGAAGCTCGAGACGTCGCCCTCGTTCGATCGGCGGTCTACCAGCAGAGCCTCTGCAACTACCACAGCAGACGGGTACGCGGACGCTCTTTCGAGCCGGGCGACCTTGTGCTCCGACTCAAGCAGACAAGCACATCGAAGCTGGAGCCACCATGGGAAGGCCCGTATCTTGTCCACGAGGTCATCCCGGGAGGAGCATATCGCCTACGCAACCCGAAGACGGGGAAAGACGTAGAGAACCCATGGAACGCCGCGCAATTGCGCCGCTTCTATCCTTAGCTAGCAAAGCTGTCTCCTCTACCCCCTCTAATATGTAATCAAGTGTCGGCAGCAGTCCGCACCCAACATTGTGCCTTCGGCACCAAGCAATAAAGTTCAAATTCCTCGTCCTATAATTCAACATCTGTACACGCTCGGGGGCTTGGCCTCTCGACCCACGCTTGGGGGCTTCGCCTACGCTCGGGGGCTTGGCCTTTCGACCCACGCTCGGGGGCTTCGCCCATGCTCGGGGGCTCGGCCTTTCGACCCATGCTCGGGGGCTTCGCCTATGCTCGGGGGCTTCGCCCACGCTCGGGGGCTCGGCCTTTCGACCCACGCTCGGGGGCTTGGCCTCTCGACCCACGCTCGGGGGCTTCGCCCACGCTCGGGGGCTCGGCCTTTCGACCCACGCTCGGGGGCTTCGCCTACGCTCGGGGGCTTGGCCTTTCAACCCACGCTCAGGAGCTTCGCCTATGCTCGGGGGCTCGGCCTCTCGACACACGCTTGGGGGCTTCGCCCATGCTCAGGGCCTCGGCTTTTCGACCCACGCTCGGGGTCTTGGCCTTTCGACCCACGTTCGGGGGCCTCATCTACGCTCGAGGGCCGCATCTCCTCGACCTACGTTCGAGTGTTGCGTTCTCTAGACTTATGCTTGGGGATTTTTTCGCCCTCCGGATCTACGCTCGAGATCTCCGCCTTTTGGCCGCAGACAAATAAGGAAACATACACACAATACATGCACAGAGTGAAGGTACTAGCACAGCCACAAAACTAGTTCATGGCGCCGCGGCACCCTGGCTTGCTCTCTGCCGATCGCTTTCGACAACAATTTGACGAGCGATACAATCACCTGTGCCTCTACAAGCAGCATAGTGGTGCTCCATATTATAGCGACCACTGGGCGACGGAGGAAGTGTCTTCAGAAGCTCTAGGTCGATCTCAGGGTAGGGAGCACGCACGAAAGCAAGTGCAACCACAGCCCCGCAGCGTAGGTGCTCCCGGACAAAGGAATACACAGCATTCCCATTCTCGAATCGATCGAGCAATGCCGGCAGGCCTTCGGGTTGATTGTTCAACGGGAACATCGCCTGATGCACCAGCGTGAGTGCGCTCCGGCTCGTCTCAGACAACGCACCAGCTTGAGCAATCCTATCCTGAAGGAGTGTCAGTTTCATTGCTTTCGACCGATCAGCCCAGAAGTTGTCAGCAACAGAATTGGCATGTGTCTGAGCAGCAACAAGATGCGAATTCACGCGCCGGGCTTCGGCAGCACTGTCGAGGCACACATCTACGAAAAGAGGACGAAGATCAAATCCTGCACACTCAAGTCACAGCACACAGCGAAAGAGGTCTAGAGACTCACACTTCAGAGATTTTTCAAGATTCTCGATCTCGTCGAGAAGAAATTTCTCGCAGTCCGCAGCATGCGACGCCTTCGACAGAGCAACGTCGACCTTGGCAGTAACCACCTTCAGTTGACGCTGAGTATTTTGGAGTTGGTCACGCAATGATCGAATCAGCGACAATTCGCCTGAGGAAGGAGTTCTTCGCTCAACGGCACCAGAAGTACTGTTAACCGTTTCGTACGAAACAGGCCAAGTACCAGAAATCAGCGAAGGATCCTGCACGAGGAGTCGAGCATCACATACAAGCATTCGGCAGCCAAATGACAAGCAGATAAACATAACAAAGGAGCAATTTTTACACCAGAAAGAAGTCCTAGTCAGGATCATTGCCCTCGGCATAAGACCACGAAAGCTAATTACAAGTGGGCGAGAAGCATTGCTCGCACTACGCTGAACTACCAGCCTTGCTAGACGGTGCGCCGGATGCGCCACGCCTCCGATCCCTCGCCGCTGCACGCTTCTCGTTCCTCTCGGCCAGAAAACTCGTCATTCGGGCAGCCAGTTCACGAGCACGGGCAACATAAGTCTTGGCGGACTTGTCGCGTCCGTCCTTGTCTTTCGGGTACGTGCTCGTGACCTTGTCAGCATCGAACTCCACGTCGTGCATCATCATCATGGAGAAGACAGACTCGGAGCCAATAGTTACCTGTCGGCGTACCGCGGCAAGTAAAGGGTCTTCGCCGTCCGCCTTAACTGCCAGAGCTTCGAGGATCCCCGCCATAGTGTCGCTGGTCGAGTCGGGTACAAACGTATCCCGAACGCGAACAAGTGTCGACCGCACCCGCGCTAGGAGGTTCACAACCTCTCGACTCAGGCGTTCGGCGAAGCCGACACTGGATTCGATTCCAGCGGGCACCTTCATCGCTCCGGCGTCTAATTCGGCAGCAGCTACATGAAAGAGCAGATCGCCAGGTCAACAATGGGACTGTTCGGCCTAAAAAGTAATCCAGACAAAGCTCGAGAACTCACCACGCAAGGCATCAAGCGAAGTTTGCAGGCGCTGGTGAAGTTCTCCTTCTCGGGTTTCGGCATCCAGGCGGCTTTTCTTTGCACGCTCCTGAGCTTCGGACGATTCGACCTTCAGTCGGGCAATTTCGTCGTTCAGCTCAGTGACTTTAGCCTTCAAACCCGAATTCTCAGTGGCAAGATTGTCCAGCTGAGATTTTAGGGAAGTCTTGTCAGCAGCATCCTGAGCCCCAATCCCTAATCAGTAAAAGGATGTCGTTAGAAAAAGAAGCGTCATATCATACACAAAGCAAAATTTTACAAGTAAGGTGGCAGTACTCACGACGAGTTTCGTCGAGCTGCTCGGACAGCTTTCGGTTCTCTTCCTCTAAGGCGAAGAAGCTACTACAAACTTTCGACAGGTCCCTAACAACAGGCTAAAGAAGGCAAGGCAAAATATTAGCCTTCGAGTCATGGTTTGGAGGGCAAGCCTAAGTGTAAACACTTAGACTCACCCTCGGGGGCTACTAATGGTCAAACACGCGAAGCGCAAGTGGAAAATCTTCGAACTTACATGGTTGTTAGGACCGGAAGTCTTGTCAGACGAGGAGACGAGCACGAACTCATGTTCCGTCGCCTTCTTCTTGGAAGAGGTCGAAGGCTTCGTCAGAGCGGCTTCGGGGGCGGCAACGTCGGCAGCCTTCTCCTGTGAGTCTGCAGTTTGTTCAAGGGCGTCGTCGTGGGGTCGGACCTGGTATTGGTCTTGATCCCCCGGACAGGTTGACGTTTCCTCGGTGGAAGATCTGAAACAAGCATCAACGTCAGAATCAGACAATCAAGTTGAAACAAGACCCCGAGATGCGCGAAGGAAAACTTACGATGCGTCGATCCCGAACTTCAGAAGGGTTTTCCTCTCTGTTCGAGGAGGAGGACGGCGGCTCAAAGGCGAAGCGGGGATCGCGCTGTTGACATCATCACCTGAAGTGAAATGGGTGTCATCGAGGTCTTCCGAGTCTTCGACAACGTCCGCAATTCGTTGTCTCTTTGGGGCCCTCGGAGGCGATGGAGCGGCGGAGGTCGATCCCTCCGGAACTTCGGCAAAGTCACGCCCCGGATATTCGCCCATCTCGGGCTGGGGCAGATAGCATCGAGCTATGTCAATCACCTGCACAGGGACGTGGATTGCATTCGATACTGGTCGATTCGGCTAAGACATAAGGAAGGCATTCGGTTAAGATCAAGATCGTACCTTGGTGCGGGGAAAGGCCTTGCTGAAGGCTACGGCGCCGAAGATTTTCGGCACGGGATCCTTCCTCTTGATATTCGTGACGGTGCGTACGCACTCGTCGATCTCGGCCTCGTGCAGCTCGTCCTGGGAGATGCGGGTCGAATCTCGGCGATCGCTGTAATCCCACATGCAGTGGGCTCGAGCAGCGAGCGGCTGGATTCGATGTTCGATGAAGGTTCAAATGAGCTGGATTCCCGAAAGCTCATTTTTCGGAGTAGCTCGAAGCTGTTGGATCTTCTCCATCAGCGGCTCCGTAATCTTTAGCTCCTCGTCCGAAAGGTCGTGTCTCCAGGAGACGCGAGGTCGAAGAACGCCGGTGGGATGGAATTCCTCAAGTCTGAAGTTTTCGCCATCGGAGGATTTGTCCTTGGCGTAGTACCACTTCGTGCTCCACCCGGGATTGTTTTCGGGTGTTTGGAGGTTGAAATACTCGACGTCTGGGCGCACTTGGATGCCGAAACCGCCGGTTTGATATGACAAAGGGTGCCGAATAACAAAGATTCGACGCCACAGCGCCCAGTGGGGTTCGATCCCCAGGAAGCACTCACAGAGCGTGATAAAGCACACAATGTGAAGAATAGAATTGGGATTCAGGTCATGGAGCTGAATCCCGTAAGCAAAAAGAAGACCACGGAGGAAAGGATGCGGGGGAAAAGACAAACCCCGCAGCAAGAAGGCAATGAAGATTACCCGGAATCCAGGAGGAGGCCGGGGAACGATCTCCGGGCCGGCGGCGAGCGACTCCGCTGGCGCGTTCTTCAGCAGGCCCATCTTCTCGGCCTGGGACAACTCCTTGTTCCCGACCTTGGTCTGGACCCAACGGCCAACGGCGGAGCCTTCGGCGTCGGCCGTCTTGGCCTTCTTGGCGGCAGCAGCGGTGCCGGCGGCGGTGGAGCTCCTCTTACCCATGGCCTCAGGGCGCAGCGAGGGTTGCGGAAATGGAGGCGAGAAAGTAGAGCTGCAGGAGCAGTGCGCAAGGAAGAAGACGGTGGCGGCGGAGTAGGACGGACTGTTTACCCTGCCACCGTTATTTATTCCACCTCTGGGAATCTGCGTTAGATCTCAGCCGTCCACGGCGAAGTGGAAACGACTGAGCTGATCCAGCCATCCACGTGTCAGCACGAGGGCACCGCGGCGTCCACTACGCACGGTAATCCAGGAAACCGCGCCGGTTATTTCTCACCCACGCGCGGGACGTGCGGTCAAATTCTGTCAACGGCCGAGACGCGCGGCCGGGGGGCCCACCATGCGTCTAGTCCTGGCAGGGTCAGGTCATTCCTGCAGAAGATGAGGTGACAACTCGACGAAGCGTGTCGTCAGCGATGACACGTTTCTTTGGGTAGGTTGATTCTTTTTGACTCAAAGGGCAAAGATTGGCGAAAGTAAATTCGAGTCTCAAAGGTACGTACCTCTTGCACTCAGACGGCCTTTCGACTGGGTTTTCTTCGAGGTCTTTCGTGCTCCTCTCTTTTGTGCCACCCGGATATTCACAGAGTTTTTCGACGACTCTGTCTTTCGCTGAACTTTTGCTCCTTCGAGGGAGTTTTTGATCGAAATTGTATTCGAGTTATCTCTTTTGGGCCAACAGCGCCTTCAAGATATTCGAGGCAGGGCTTCGGCCCCTCGAGTTATCTCTTTCGGGCCAACAGCGCCTTCAAGATATTCGAGGCAGGGCTTCGGCCCCTCGAGTTATCTCTTTCGGGCCAATAGCGCCTTCAAGATATTCGAGGCAGGGCTTCGGCCCCTCGAGTTATCTCTTTCGGGCCAACAGCGCCTTCAAGATATTCGAGGCAGGGCTTCGGCCCCTCGAGTTATCTCTTTCGGGCCAACAGCGCCTTCAAGATATTCGAGGTAGGGCTTCAGTCCCTCGAGTTGTCTCTTTCGGGCCAGCAGCGCCTTCGAGATATTCGAAGCCAGGCTTCGGTCCTTCGAATTGCCTCTTTGGCCCAGTGGTGACTTCAAAGAATTCGAGCTCGAGTTATAGACCGTCGAATCATCCTCTTTTGAACCTTTCTTTCGAGCTATCAATGCTCCTCGATCAACATGCCCGAATCTTGGTGGCAATATACCAGTTCGGATGCCGTATGTCAAATACGAAGGTAAGTCCACGGTTTGCAACACCGGATGGCCCGGTATTCGTATCAAACGCGCTCTGCCAGAAATTTTCCATACCTACGGTATGAAGCTTGCACCGATGGACGCATTGGGTGCCTCACAAATGAACTGGGCTCCGACTTGGTAAGTCCAACACGGCTCAGGTCGGGGTAGCACCAGCCCACGCGGGTTCGAGTCGGGGGACTCGAATCTGAGTAAGCTAACCGAATGTCTTTGCAGCAATGCAATTAACTGAGACCCGGCGTGAGTCTCAGGCCGGTTATGCGCATCCCTCTGCAAACCCAACTTAGCACTTTCGAGGCTCTAAATGAGAGTGGCTCGAAAATCTCGTACCAAAACAAGCATACTACTCAAATGACCTCTGTACATTTGCAGCGCTACAGGCCAAGTGCTCATATTGGGGGCGGCTGGGAAGACTTTCGGGAGGAGTCCCTGCCATAGTCTTCGGCTATCCCAGGCACTCGGAGGCTACTGACGAAGGAATGACAAACGGGCCCCCAATATTCGCCTACCTGGTTTTCGGTCCGGGAAGGGTGCCTCACGAAAGGCTTTCGAGGCCTATCAAGGCAGTGGCCTGACACGGCCCAGGAGCAATACTTGGTGCACAAGCAAGATTTCGAGGAGTCCAAGTTAGACTAGTCCTCGGTTGATCCGATCTGTACTTGGCTTGAGAGACACTCCTGAGACCTAGCCTTGACTTATAAAAGGCTGGGAGGGAGGTCTCGAAACCCTAGACGCTTTTCCACCCACCTCACGCCGGAGCGCTCGACAACTAAGAGCTCTCTGTTTTCGGCTAGATCCAATCTACGCTGCCATTGTAACACCATCATTGCAACCACACCCTCAATACAAAGTCAGACAAGCAGGACGTAGGCCTTTTACCTTTTGAGGGGGCTGAACCTAGGTAAATCCTCGTGTCCCTCTGCTTTCGTCTGATCGCCGTCGAGTTCGCCAGGTCCCCAATACGCTTCCTAGATCGAAAGCCCTTCGACATGGGCATTGCCGGGGATAAACCTCGTCAGGAATACATCGGAGAAGTGAGTCGCTCCTCCTCAGTTATCGGTCGCCTATGTCGTAGTGATTCTCCAAGTGAGCCCTAAACACCGAATTTGGGGGAGTATGTGAACCGTTCCTCTCTCTTCTTCCTACTCTCTAGGACAGTGAAGGATCAACAAGAAATGCATGCATCGGCTAGGTTATTGGATGGTGTAATTACAGGGAGAGAAAATGTGGGACTATACATTTAGAGAATCAAGCCCCATGGATCTATGAACATGGAATATTTGAAATATTCAGCGAGTTTCACTCTTTTAGAGAATGTCCCTTGGTTTGACATTCTCCTCCACACTTTTTTACACTTTTGAGTAGCAAGGGTGCCATGGCAAAAATTTAGCAAGCTTCACTCTTAAAGTCTCTCCCACTCTGCCTCAGCATATCAGCAATCAAATACGTCTACTTTTAATCTGAAGCCACACCCATTAAAGCAGAGAGGTGGGGTAAGATTGGAGGAGGCGATGGGCATGCCGAGTTCATTGATGACGAGGGTGCCAAAAGAGGAGGAACACGACTTGGACTCACAACCATAGCTATATTTTGTTCTCCCTGCGCGACCGCCGCTCAAACGTGGTAGTGGAATGACTGTGTGAGGCGTCAATAGCCTCACCGGGAGAGCATCCACGTCCTCTAGCAAGGGTTTCAAGACGAGAAAGGAAATTTTAATACACTTGCTAAAAGTACAAAGCAAATTAAGCCAAAGACAACATCCATTACATCATGTCCAATGACGCTAAATAATACAATTTAGGGAAATACTAGCACATTTGCCCGTGCGTTGCTACGGGAGATTTTTTTAATACAACTATTCTAGAACCTGCCCCCGTTGACCCATTCCCTTCATCCTCCTCATCAACCTCCGAGAGAACTTTGGCGACGCACCACCCCTTCCTCTTGTACCACATCCATGATCTCCACCTTCACCAGTGTGCACGACGTCATCATTGTTCCCGCTCGTCGACTATTATCCTGTTCAGCAACGTGTTTGAATTAACAAAAAAATATCATTATGAAATCTTTTATACAAACCAAATTAAATGAAGAATAAATATTGGAGTGCATACTTTTAGATCACTATTCAAATTTGCATTTTAAAATTCTAAATTTTAATTGTAATGTACATATGCGTATACAAATGTCAAAAAGACCACAAATTTGTACTATACGAATACACAAAAAGTGCACAAATTTCTCATATACAAATGGATAAATAGTAGACAAAATTTCACACAATTCACAAAAAAAGACAAAAAAATCACACCAGCACAAAACAAACTAAAATACACACCTTCTGTATAGTACAAGAGCATCTAGAACATCAGCACAACAACTGCCGATCGACTGATACGTACAAAAGGCACGGTTCCTGTCCAATTCACATTAGCTAGCTCTCCTCCATCCCATTTTCAATTTGTTAGCATTAACAAACTCAGCCTGCAATCTAGTACGGCCTATGCTAGCTAGCTGGAGGAACCTCGGCGCTGTTGGCCGTCTCAACGCCGAAGAACGTTAGACCACGCAGCAGCAACCATGCGAGAAGGAACAACAACTTGGAGCGCTACCGTCCTACTCGGCCACGCCAGCAAAAATTTCGTTGCGTCCAAGCTCGTCCACACCTTCGCGGACCTCGGCCAAACCCGCAAACTACTTGGTCCAGATTGCTCTAGTGCTCTAGTGCTCTGGTGCGTGCGCACACCGAATCGAGGAGAAACAGGTCAAGTATTTTCTATGTAAGTGCAACACACTATTTTTAGGCTGACAATTTTATATAACTAGAAGAATACCCCGCGCGTTGCAGCGGATTTTTTTTAAAAAGTTACTACGAATTAGACGTGAAATATGAAATTGTCTATTAAAATCTTAAGATTCAATTGATCACAATATTCAAGGGCGAAATTGTATTAAAGTGAAATTATTGTGTATTTGCCAACAGAAATTGGTGAAGTGATCAATTGTATGCATTAAAAGAATTGATGAGGTGAATATGTTGCATGCAAACATATATGCTATAATTAATTAATTAAGATTAGTAGGATGACATGGACAATTGATTGGCTAATATGGTGGATGATGTGGATAGCTTGCATGTTGAGATAGACAACTTCAATGACCTCTTAGTGGGGTTTTGCTTTATAAGAAGTATAGATTTTGCCTCGATCTGGAATCCCTTGATTCAACAAAAATTATAAAACCCAAGGAAAATCTTTACCTGAAGCGTTGGCAAGTGAGCAGGGTGTCGTGGACTCCTCTGCGGGAGTGGATCTCGAAGCATCTCTATGACTAGCGAGCGACGCTTCACAAATTATGCAATGAGCTAACTGATGAAGAGGATCATATTCGCAGAAGAACGAACGGACGGTGCTGCCTCTGCTGGCCCGTTCCCCTGCTACGGCTCTGAGAAGCTTCTCACCTCCTCCCTGCCATGCGGTGGCAGGGGAGACGTTCTCGGCCTCCCATGGTGCAGGAGATGAACGATTCAACGGCATTGGCGTCCCCGGCGTCAAGCACGCGTCCTCCATTGAGGCGCCAAGCAGCAAGCAGGCCATATTCCCAAGGCCCGTCCGCGTGCAGAAGATTGACCTACAGCGCGCCGACACACGTTCTGTCCTCTTCCGTGTGCGACGTTGGTGCGGTGAGCAGACCTTCGGGCGGCAGCGACCGCTACCGAATCCCGACCACGACGGCGGCGAGTCGTGGCCAGTTGCCCATGGTGCTGACATCTGTTGGAGATTTCAGGCCGGAGTTGTGGGCGAGATCGGATTCACGGGGGATTGAAGTTGCCAGGGAGGGCTGGAAATTTATGGAAGAGAACGGTACTATGTATTGAGGAGGAATTCGACCTGAACTCAAACCGGACATTCCAGTCAAGGAAGCTAGGAAGGCCAGCTTCGCAAGCGTGCAAGACGGAGTCTTTGCGCGCGGTGAAGGAAAGGAAGGCCAGACGCGAGCTCCGTGCGCGGCTGAGTCTTTGCGCCTGGCTTACGCGTGGACGCGATGCTATCGGAACGGATGTGACGTGCGGGACGTGCGACGGAGGGTGGATTGAAAGCGTACTTGCGACTGTGTGAGGCGTCAATAGCCTCACCGGGAGAGCATCCACGTCCTCTAGCAAGGGTTTCAAGACGAGAAAGGAAATTTTAATACACTTGCTAAAAGTACAAAGCAAATTAAGCCAAAGACAACATCCATTACATCATGTCCAATGACGCTAAATAATACAATTTAGGGAAATACATTCAAGCAAGGTGCAATCTTAATGATTTGACAATACGATCATGTGTCATGCGCATAAATATTCATATGTTGCAGGTAAAAAACGACCGTAGCAACGCACAGGCATTTAACTAGTAAGCTTTTGTTTGGGAGCGCGGAAAGTGTATTTGGCTCTAGAGCTCGTGATCCCTTCATTTTTAAAAATTTAAAATTTTATTTAAAAAATCTGAAAATAAATCTGGACATATTTATCAATGATGTAATCTACAACCATGCAAATTTTTCAATGCGAAATTCTTTTTATCGTGTCGGCCCGTTGAGAGAGGGGAGTCGGCCCGTTAGCCAAGTGATTTGTTCGTGGCCAGTATTATTCTTTCTCCCCCAGGTTTCTTCCTCTCGAGTCTCGACCGTGGGTAGAAACATCGTCTCCCAACTCGTGGTTTCGAGCCGAGCGGCGCATCTCACAGGTCTCAGCGGCGGCGCAACAAGGAAGCGAGCTTGGCAGCGGCGGTGGCCGCGGTGACGGCGCCTCACCGCCTCCAGCGTTCCTCCCCAGGACTGAAGCCTCTCGCTGGTAAAGCTCCTCTCCCCCTCCCCCTCCCCCTCTCTAGGTCTAGGGTTCTTGCGATAGGAGGATACGAGAACGTCAACGACGCTCTGCGCACTGCTCCCCCTCTCCCAAATTGCGACCTGCTTCGATTGCTGCATGTTCTAGTGCAGAATTGTACTCTTCTCCTCTGCCGAGCGCGCAGATCGTACCCTCAATCTCGCAATTCCCTCTTGTGTTGAAACCAACGGCCAGACTTGTGGTGACCAATTCCCTGTTGTGTTGAAACGAACGGCCAGACTTGTGGAGGGGATCCGGTACAGAGGGGTTTAATGCGGCTCTCTTTGCCCTAGAGCTACCCTACCGGCCTGCCGTACCTAGGCGCCATCGCCGACGCCTAATCCCCCCCAGCTCCTGCACACGCACGCACGGCGCGCCACCTTCCTACTCCTTAGCTTCCTACGCGGCGGCACGGTGTCCCTGCTGCCTCCACCCCGTCCGCAATCTTGGGCGCCAGTGGTTCCTGAGGTATGAGCTTTTCTGTCACCTAGTTGATTAGCTAAACCCCGCTAGTTATCCTCCAATTTTTGGGTGTTGTACCGATCCACCATCTAGATCCGCCCCCCCTGGCTATGAGCAGCCTGGTCCAGATCGTTTTCTCTCATGGGATGGGTACTCGGATCCATCCAGTTAGCTGCGGATATCGTTGCTGCGTGGACAGCTTATCTAGCAGAATTTCTGTAAGAACCTGCACATGTTTATAGTTATTGGTTAAGGGTTGAATAGTTCTGCAACGCTGCAATCCATATAAAGTGAACCGAAGTAAACTAATTACAATACAAATTAATTAATTAACCAGGGTGACAGTTTTCCTGTTTTTGCTAATATCCGTAGTCATCCATGCCTGTTCTCAATTAGTATTTCACTAGCAATCACACTGTTTATACTTGCTTGCTTGAGCTCCTACATATAAGTGTAACCGAGCTAATCATTCTTTTCAATAACTTACTAGGTCTGACCGAGGGCTCTTACTGCTGCTGGGTAAGCTTGGGCCGAAATCATGGTGAGTGCCTTTCAGATCCTAATAAACACCTATCAGTTTTAATTTGCAATTTCTTTTTGGCTGTGGCAATTGTCTCATGTTTCTAAATGGTTCTTTATCACAGGCAAGCCTTGCTGATTCTTTCTTGGCCGATCTTGATGAACTGTCAGACAATGAAGCCTATCCTGTAAGTTGATTGTTGTGTCTACTGTGTAGAAATATTTGGGAATATTTTCCTTGGGAATTTCTTAATGTATTCTCAAAACTTTGTAGGAAGAAGACAATGCCGAGGCAGAGGGTGTTGATGAGGATGGTGACGATGACATGCCTGACCTTGAGGCCCTTAATTATGATGATCTTGACAGCGTCTCAAAGCTGCAGAAGACCCAGCGATATATTGACATAATACAAGTATGTTATCAAACTCGTAAATCTCCATTCACCTTAATATACCTTTCTCTTGCGGAGATCTATGTTTAAATCCTTATTCTTGTGGATAGAATAATAATCAGCCAGTTATAAGACGCTGCACAATGTTCGCACCAGAACTGTGTTTACTAGTTCATCAAGAAATCTTGCATAACATATGCAGTATTTATTTTGGAGACACTTGCAGTTGATTGATATTTTCATATCTGATCTGCTGATTCACAAATGTTGCTTTAGATGGGTGCAAATGAATATCTTATAGTGTGCTCAGTGCTACAATTTATGAAATAAAGAGACTAATCATGGACTAGACCGTGGCATCTTTTTTATAGCAAGAGTCACCTGCAGGGCAGCTTGTGCGCTCGCCCTGCTAGCCAACTGAACAACACTCAGTTCAAGCTCAGTGTTATAATGGTTTATGTGGGAATAGCGTCTCCATTGAATTTGATCCTGTAGGGCATGCAGCTCTTCATATGCAATTTAGCCTTAGGCAATTAGGCTGCATCATGCAAAAATCTTCCACTCATCCCTTCCATGACAATATATCAATAAACAGTTCCTTTTTGCAGAAAGTCGAAGGAGCACTTGAGAAAAGCACAGACTTGTCTAATCAAGGGTTCATTCTGGAGGAGGATCCAGAGTACCAGCTTATTGTCGACTGCAACGCTTTATCAGTAGATATTGAGAATGAGCTCATTATAATCCATAACTTCATACGCGACAAGTACAGGCTGAAGTTTCCTGAATTGGAATCCCTTGTTCATCATCCGATTGATTATGCCCGTGTTGTTAAGAAGATTGGGAATGAGATGGATTTAACACTTGTAGATCTAGAAGGGCTTTTACCTTCTGCAGTTATAATGGTTGTCTCCGTTACAGCATCAACAACTAGTGGGAAGCCTCTTTCTGAGGAGAATTTGGTAAAAACCATTGAAGCATGTGACAGAGCCCTAAATCTTGATGCGGCAAAGAAGAAGGTGCTTGATTTTGTAGAGGGCAGGATGGGTTACATTGCACCAAACCTCTCTGCCATTGCTGGCAGTGCTGTTGCTGCAAAACTGATGGGAATTGCTGGTGGTTTGGGAGCACTTGCAAAAATGCCTGCTTGCAATGTTCAGTTACTTGGAGCAAAAAGGAAAAATCTTGCTGGATTTTCTTCTGCGACATCTCAGTTCCGTGTTGGCTATCTTGAGCATACAGAAGTATTTCAGAGCACCCCTCCAGCCCTGAGAACCCGTGCTTGCAGACTTATAGCTGCAAAGTCAACTCTAGCAGCAAGGATTGATTCAATTAGAGGTGATCCAACTGGAAAAGCTGGTCGGAACTTGTTAGAAGAAATCCGTAAGAAGATTGAGAAGTGGCAAGAACCACCTCCTGCAAAGCTTCCAAAACCACTTCCTGTTCCAGACTCTGAGCCTAAAAAGAAGAGAGGAGGTCGCCGCCTTCGAAAAATGAAAGAAAGGTAACTGTTCTCATTTGTTTATTACAAATAATACTTAGTGAGCAGCCTCATTTTTTTAAAACTGTTTATTTGTCTTGTGTGATGAAAGTTGATTCATTACCTTGTCTTAATTTTGGGAACTTGATTCTGCAGATATGCGGTGACTGATATGATGAAGCTTGCAAACCGAATGCAGTTTGGTATACCAGAAGAGAGCTCATTAGGTCAGTTGGTATTGACAGGACGGTAACATTTTGTTAATTAGTTGAACTATGCATTGATATTGACATGAGCACATCTCGTTCTCACCAGGTGATGGCTTGGGAGAAGGTTATGGAATGCTCGGGCAGGCTGGAAGTGGGAAATTGCGTGTCTCAGCTGCACAAAACAAACTTGCTGCTAAAGTGGCCAAAAAGTATGTTTATTTTTTGTTTTCCCACAGTATCTTATTTTGCTCTTTTTTGTTCTTCTTGTGACCTTTGCTCCCCAATACTAGTATTAGATGTTGTGGAATTTGTTCTTTCCGACTCTTTTTAGGTTTAACACTACCTGGCTCAAAGTATTATACGAAAATGTGCCAAATAGTGGAACTTAGGTGATCCTCAATTTTAAGATATCAAGAAAAATATACAGCAGTTATAATAGTTACACACATCTCTGTATTCACTATATTATCTTCACCCTGATTCCTATAGCTTGATATTTTCAACGTAGTGCTTTATGCTTTGTACCATCCTTATATTTTTGTTTCCCTGACAGTTGTTAGGTACAAATGTTAGGTTTTTTTTAGGTGTTTGGGCACATTTTTATCGTGAAGAATAATTTGCACCATGTACTGTTCCAGTAGCCAAGTAGCTACTGTTGTACGAGTTGATTTGTAACTCTTTATCTTCACATTGTTGCTCCTGTTTTAATTGTTGACCTCTTTCATTATATCAAGCACTGCGACCTCTCTCTGATTCCATATATACTTTCCAATATCAGATTCAAGGAGAAGAGTTATGGTAGCAGTGGTGCAACATCTGGACTGACATCTAGTTTGGCCTTCACACCAGTTCAGGTGAGTTGTTTCTACTGTGGTTCACTTCAGGATAAGTAATTGGTGTTACGCATGACCATTAGCTGATCCATTTGTGGAACATGGGAATATGGCCATTAAGGTGCCCTGACTATATAGAACTTCTATTTTATTTTTTCTTATTAGTTGAAGTTGACGTTTGACCTGCTCATATTTGAGGGATGGATTGGAGAACCATTTTTTGTTTCACTATTTTGCTACACTACTAGGAAGCTCCTGCAGTTTTGCCATGTTGTTTGTTCTACCTCATGCTTCAGTATAGCATTGCATGCTCTCTTTCTTTTAGATCAGGTGCTGTATGGGTTGCTCCAGTTTGTAAATCAGTAGGTTCTTATGCATCTTGAAACAATTATACTTTTCCAGCTCTACCTCTGTTTATTTCGAGTCCCTGCCATCTCTTTTAATATACCATTTTTTTCCGCTTACAGGGAATAGAGCTGTCAAACCCACAGGCCCATGTAAACCACCTTGGAAGTGGAACCCAGAGCACCTATTTCTCCGAGACCGGCACATTTTCGAAGATCAGTAGGACCTGAGGTTACAAGCAGAAGATAAAAAGCACCTGAGCTTAGAAGAGAGGATAGTTTCTTATTCCCAGAATTTCATCGAATTCTGCACACAATTGTCAGCAGCCCTTGGGATGCACTAACACAAAACCAGTTTGTAATATTCTCAATCTCTATTTCTGAGTCGATGCACAAATTCTAGGAAATATTGTGAGGTTTGGAACATAAGTACAGCTGGTGCTTTACAACATTTAATGCGTGTGGTCAGACACAACAGATAATTACCTATGCTTCTATCTTGGATAATCTTTCTAGTCCCCAGCAGAAAGTGGGTTGTTGAATGAAACTCTGCTTTCGGAACACATGCCGTTACTGTACGATGCAAGTTGAGCTCGAGATATATAATTGTCCTTCTCTTTTTAGAAGAGTATGATTGTGTTTTTTTTCTTGTGCCGCTACGAGACCATGCGTTTGGACAGCTCTAGGTAGAAGTTCAAAAAATGAATTGTGAGCACGAAATGTCGACAAATAAAATGGACCACACTTATCGCTCCAATAAGGCTTTGAGTCCCAGCCTAATTACGAGCAAGACTACTGGCCCACCTGTCCCTTTCATTCAACATTATACTAATTGCTCTTCTTCCTCCAAAAGAGAAGAAATTGCCCTTTTCCTCCCAACTTTCCCCAGCTTTCCCGTCTTCTCGGATCGGCTACCACGCCAACACCTGCTTCTTGGGATCATCGCCAGGAGATTTGCTACTTCAATTAATCTACTGATTTCTGCTCGGTAAGTTCATCTTTCTTATAGCCTTTTTTAGATGATCTTTCTTATAGCTTGTATGCTTATCTTTTCCCCTCTTCTTCTTGGGCCTGTAAATTATCGCAATATGCAGCACCTTGCTTTACCTTTTCCATGCTTAAAGAACAGGATTTGGTTGCCTGCTTAGACAAAAGAGGAAGCTCGTCTAGTTAGCGATCTTAGAATATTTTTGTATGTATAAATAAATATCATACGGACATACCCGAAGATTCTTCATCAAAACTCTTTTCCGTAGTTGGGAGAGTCTTGATTACTTGAGTAATCTGATTCGCTCCCTACAGTTTTGAGGAAGACGCTGGAAACTACATATTCGTGCTGAAAACAATGATGAAGCTTCAGCTGCTTTCGTGTCAGACGGAGAGGTGTTAACTAGCAATTGTATTCTTCAGGGTGGGGAACGATGCCTGAGCACTCCGAAAATGCGGCGGGGAACATGGTAAGCGGCATCATGGACGCCATTGCCGACAATCTCCCCAAGCAGAAGTCGGTCAGGTTCAGTGAAGAGGGCTCCATCTCTAGCCAGGCCAAGAAGCTCTTCGGCGGCGACAAGTCCGTCCACCACATTCTCGGCGGCGGAAAATGTCTGAACCATATACTGTGCTATTTGACAACCTTTATATTTATATTCCATTAATTTGGTACGCAGTTGCTGCTGGACTGTTGCCTAATTTCTTGTGACGATGATGATCGCAGCCGCGGACGTGTTGCTATGGAGGAACAAGAAGATATCTTCAAGTGTTCTTGGTAGTGCGACAGCTGCTTGGGTGTTCTTCGAGTGGCTTGATTACCATTTCCTGACGATTATATCGTTTGTGCTTGTTCTTGGCATGGCTGTTCAGTTTGGATGGTCCAGCTTCGCAGGCATGCTCAATGGGTACATACGCAAAGACTCCAACCGATTCTGCATTTTGTGTGTGTTCGCTGTCGATATCTGAACATCGTTAGTTTAAATATTAGTCTGAGTTTTCAGGTCTTCTTCTAACGTGCCACGGGTGGAGTTACCGGAGGAGCTGTTTGCGAACATCGGCGCCGCGGTGGGAGCCCAGGTGAACAAGTTCTTGGGAAGCCTTCAGGATATATCCTGTGGAAGAGACCTGAAGCAGTTCCTCATGGTATGTTTATGCATTCGGTTTATGAGATGGAATTTGTTCGATCAGTTTGTGCCGTCAGATGAGCACTAGCGAAATTTCATTCAGGTGATTGCCGGGTTCATCGTCGCCTCTTTCATCGGGAGCTGGTTCAATCTCATAAGCGTCGTCTACATCGGTAACAACTATGATTTCATTTGATATTGATGAGGGATTAACACCTGGACAATCTTTCTGGTTTTCTTCTAACTACCATTTACATTGGTATTCTTGTTCAGGGTTTGTGAGTGCACATACTCTGCCGGTAATCTATGAGAAGTACCATGATCAAATCGATGAGGTGCTGTACAACATGCTTGGCCTGATCGGCAGTCAGTACCAGAAGCTCGACAAGGGCGTCCTGAGCAAGATACCTAAAGGGAGCCTCAAGTTCAAGAAGAGCCAGTAGTTTGATTCCCAGCTGTGTAATTGGTATGAACAAAGAGGATGTCGATACTAAGATTGTGTACAGCGAAGATTACCTTTTAATTTCCCCTGTAAAGGAGAAGAACACCGGGTGATTTTATTTCGAGATCCATGGAACTGAAGAACACATTTTGTGCTATTTCTTAGCTACGGAATGTAATGAAAAGGGTGGATGGTATGGTAGAGCTCATATCAGTGTATGTATTTTCCCGTGTGCAATGTACAATCTATCATGTTACCCAAAATGAACTATCCGTTGCTCTCGCTTTGCCCCCTCCCCCATCCCTACTTGTCTCTTTAGCAGGTGCTGCAAATGTCTGTGAGGTATTATTTTTGTGAGTAGTGTTTGTCTTAGTTTTACTCGATAAGTTCTTATTCTTTTTTTTGAAGGGGCCAAAGCGGTCGAATCCGCCACCGATTAGATAGAAGAGAGTGACCCAGTTTATAAGGAAAACCGGGTCCAAAAACCATACAAACTATACACAGATCGGTTTATCAGGGAAACCCGACCGAAAAACCACACATGCGAGGAGACCCGCCGTCCACACAACGCAGCCCCAAGAGCGCAACAAACACACACCACCATCTCCGGGGCCGCCGCCCCGACGTAGCTGCCAGTTCGAACCTCGCATTGCCCGAAGACGAACCAGCCGGGTCGACGAACTCGCTGGCCACACAGATCTCCAAGCCGCCACCCTATCCACATGCAAGGCCACAGCCAATCCCCATGTGACTGCCGCTGCAAGGGAGACCAAGGCCGCCGCCTCGACGTGCCACCACCGTCCGGGGCCGCCGCCCCGGCGATCCGCAACCCACGACCAAAGAGCCATCTTCCAAGCTGCCGCGAACCCGTCACACCGCGAGGGCCAAGAACTCCAAGGCGACGCCTCCAACAAGGTAGTGACGCGTCCGTCACCGCCGCCCGCTCCCGATGGAGCTTAGGTTTTCACCCGGAGATCTTGGAGCCACACACGTTGGTCGGAATCAAAGCTCCACAACGACGCAAACAAGAAGGGAACGACGCCCGCAGGTGCCGCCGTCGTCGGCATCGACCGGAGTCTCTGCAAGGCTTTCGCCCGGAGCCCAACCCAACCACGAAGCTCAAGGAGCCGCAAGATGGCAGCGTGGCTCCCTTGCCGACCACCTAGCTCCACCGCATGCCGCAGCCGCCGCGGCACCACCTGCCGTGACGACTGCCATGCCAGCCGCATCCGCTGCAGCAGCCACTCCGGGGCCGCCGCCCCGGCTTCCTCGCCTCATGAGGCATGCCATCATGGGGAGGAGGAGCAAAAATGCCCCTGGACTCCCCAAGTCAGCACCCCAACAGCCTCCCCTGCGCCCCATCCCGCAGGGGCCTCGACAGCCATCGACGCGCCCGCCGTCAGCCACATCGCCGATGCAACCGGCCAACCACCGCGCCCTGGACCTTCCCACTCCGGCGACGCACCGCCGCGCCGCCACACATCGCCCGCGGCCGGCCCGCGCGGCCCAGATCCGGCCCGGCCGCGCCCAGCCGCCGCGCCCGCAGCAGCCTGCCGAGCCGCCTCGCCGGAAGCAGCCACCACGCCGCCACGCCACAGCAGCTGTCCCCGTCGCCCAGCCGCCGCAGCACCGCCGCCAACCACGCCGCCGGACGCCAGAGGACCCCGAGCCGGGGAGAGCACGCCCCGCCGCCACCTTCCTGGGGGCACGCACAGCTTCGCCGGCACCCCTCCGGCGGCGGCAGTGCGGGGGAGGGAGCGGGAGGGGGTAGCCGGCCGGCGGCGGCTAGGGTTTCCCCCGTGTCGCCAGAGGTGGGCGACGCGGGGGGGGGGGGGGGGCTCTCTTAGTGTTAAGTTCTTATTCTTAATTAATAGATTGGGCCAATACTTATGACTCTTTCTAAAGTAAACTATCACTTAAATTCATCTCCTAACATGTGAAAAACAAATACTCTCACCGATTTAGTATAAACTTTATACGTTCTCCGTTCCTTGATATAAGGTACTCCCTTCGATCGGAAATAAGTGTCGGCAATTTTATACTAGCTTAGTACAAAGTTTGTACTATGTCCCCGACAGTTATTTCTGATCGGAGGGAGTATATAATTTTCTTGCATGAATATAAATGCATAGGGCCAGGGCAATTTTTTTTGATACTTTTAGACCTTAATACATGTAGATAATTGATGTGAGAATAGAGGAAAAATAGGAAACTAATCTTAGTATCTTATCTCTCATAATCAGATTGACTCCTAAATTGTGTAAAAAAAATCTCACATCCCCATCATATATATCTTATATTATAGAATTTTTCATAGAAACTATACACATTATATAAAGAAACAGAGAGTAGTATGAACAAGATGGCCTCCACTCATTTGTCATACGGCCCGTGGTTCCGGTGACACGCGAGGCCCATGACTAGCTCACGAGGCGCAGGCCGATGCGGTAATGAACCTAGCGGGGTCTCCTTCCTCGCGCGGGCGGCAGGACTCAGATTCCATTCACCATGGCGCGTCGACACGAAATCAGGAGAGGCAGGCACGAGCCTAGCCCGGCGTCTCCACGTGGTGGCTGCGGCCGGCCATGAGCACCGCGTCGGCCCGGGCCGCCACATCGGACGCCGGTGGCCACCGGTTCCGGCCTTCCCGGCGCCCGGATCTCCTGCTCCTTCGACCGTATGTGGCACACTTCCTTGTATGGTGGCAATAACAGTATCCTTCCGCCCTTTGCTCCTTTTTTCTACCGTGATTAAGCTTCACTGTGTGGCACATCCCAGAGTGGCATCGACATAGTTTAGTCACAATTTGTATCAAAGCTACGCCAATTTAATTTGTGTGATAATAACTGTATTCTTCGGTCCTTCACTTCTTCTTCTTACCGTGATTAAGCTTCAGTTCATTCCACTTCTATAAGCATGCATGATCCACATATACTTCCTCCGTTCATTAATATAAGATGTATTAGCTTTTTATAGATTTATTTACTTTGGTACGTATCTAGTCCACTTTAAAATCTCTAAAACGTCTTATATTTGTGAACGAAGGGAGTATATGACAGAGTGCTAACACTCGAGCTAGTTAGCTAGACGAACTAGCATTTCATGCATACAACATGCTTGTTGGATTTATATGGGCTGGAATCTATGTACATATTGTCTACAAATTCTAACTTTCAAAGTCTCATATACTATGAAGCTTTGGGCTATGAATGATTAAATTTAGTCTCGTATTGCTACTTGGGAGAGAGATGTAGCTGCTTATAAGGGAAACTCTTCTACTTTCACTAAGTGAGTGAGAATATGAGTTTTTTTACGCGTGCTCCTCCTCCTACACTCGCGTCATCATGAACGTGACACCCGCACCAAGTTCAAGTTAGAATTTTGTTGTGGTCGTGAATCGAGCGTGCATGGCTGTCCGGATATCAGAATCCGAAAACTTCGTCCGTTGAGACCCTTCACGAGACGAACAATAAAGTTTTTGAGGAGCGTCTTGGCACAACTGCTCGACTTCTTCCCCGTGGTTAGGTCACCTCCACACCACCATTGGACGACAATGACAATATTGCTGCTAAGTTTGAGTTTCCGAAGAACACGTATGTGTTTCTCATCATCTTCTTTATACTAGTAGTTGCTTCATTTGCAGATCTGCCAGATTTGCTTGTTTGGCCGCACGTGGTTAGATTTGCTAGTGCATATGTGATGCTAATTTCATTAATTAAACTGTAGCCCTCCTTAATGCCCCAACAATACATGTATAAGTTTAGTACTCAAACGCAGTTGTCCAAATGCAAAGTGCACTTTTTATGATGAAAAAACCTTGGGGTAATTGATTTTACCCGTGCACTGGTTTTTATGTACACCTTGTGTCGTCGTGGTGAATGAGCATATGCCACAGGATGGCTTAAGTTGGGGCCAACTGTACACTGGCGGATTCGGAGGAGGGAAGGCGCGGTAAAGACCGCGCACAGAACACACTGCTAACACACCGAGCTACCCAGGTTCGGGACCCTCGTGAGGAGGTAACACCCCTACTCCTGCATGTCTGATCTATATGAGCTACATATGAGAGCTACAATGGTGCTCCTTGAGCTGTTCATCTTGCCTATCTAAGACTGCACTGGGCAGGAGCTAAAGAGCTAGTGCTACTGAAGAAGGAGAGCTCCCATGGAGCGAGGAAGAAGTGAGCCTCCTCTAGAGGCTGGGGTGATCGATCCCCCTGGTGACCGTTATATAGGGTGCCCAGGGGACAAGGGATGCCCCACTAAATACTGTACAGGTATGATACGTCTCTAACGTATCTATAATTTTTGATGCTCCATGCTTGTTGTTACACCATTTGCTTAGTGTTTCATTACACTTCGTGGCACTTTTATGCATTTTCCGGAACTAACCTATTAACAAGTCGCCACAATGCCAGTTACCTATTTTTTGCTGTTTTTGTGTTTCAGAAAAGCTACACAGGAAATATTCTCGGAATTGGACGAAACCAAAGCCAGTCGCCCAGAATTTCACCGAAGCTTCTAGAGAACCGAAGAGGAGACGGAGTGGGGCCACGAGGGGCCCACACACCAGGGCAGCGCGGCCAGGGGCTGGGCCGCGCCCCCTATGTGTGAGACCGCCTCGGTCCACTCCTGACGATGCCCCTTCGCCTATAAAGACCCCCCGATGGGAAAAACCTAAATACCCGATCACTTTTTCAGAACACATCGCGATCCGCCTCCGCCGTCGACCCAAAGATCGGGAGGATCCAGAAGCTCTTCCCGGCACCCTGTCGGAGAGGGGAATCGCCACAGGAGGTCTTCTTCATCGCCATGCTTGCCTCCAGAGCGATGAGTGAGTAGTCTACCTTGGGCTATGGGTCCATAGCAGTAGCTAGTTGGTTGTCTTCTCCACCATGTGCTTCATGTTTAGATCTCATGAGCTGCCCTACATGATTGAGATCACCATTATGTAATTCTACATGTTTGGTTTGTTGGGATCCGATGAAATTGGTGTTATGCTTGAGTTGATGTACTAAAATTTATCTTATGTTATCTCTATGTTGTTTATGATCTTGCATGCTCTCCATTGTTAGTAGCTATCTTGGCCGAGTAGTTGCTAGTGACTCCAAGAGGGGGTATTTATGCTCGATAGTGGGTTCATGCCTCTATTTAATCTGGGGGAGTGACAGAAACCTCTAAGGTTGTAGATGTGCTGTTGCTACTAGGGGGAAAACAACATTCATATGCTCGAGGGCATATGCTTTGTTTACATTACACACTTTGCTTAATGCAATTATCTGTTGTTCACAACTTAATACTTGTGGAGTTCTCGGATTGATTCGCCACAAGTGGATTATTAGTCATAGATGCAGTTGGATGACGGTCTATGTATTTTGTTGTAATGCCCAGAGTAAATCTCATAGTGATCCTCTCGACATATGCACGTTGTCTTTATTCTATCAATTGCCTAACTGTAATTTGTTTACACAGCATGTATTATTTTATCTTATGGAGAGACACCACTAGTGAACTGTGGACCCCGGTCCTATTTTCTTTATATTGATATCACCTATTTACTTTACTCGCACTGTTTACTTTACTCGCATACTATTATCACTTTCCACTCGATACACTCATACCCTTTGTTTCAAGCAAACCGGTGAGATTGACAACCTCATCGTAAGTTGGGAACAAAGTATTTGGTTGTGTTGTGTGCAGGTTCCACGTTGCTACTGGTTGAAGACGCGCTAACAAGAAATCATTAACGACGCCCTTATTAGAGCATCACGCAGCTAGTGGGCATCACCTTCAGTCGTTTGGCTTTCTCCTACTGGATTGACTACCTTGGTTTCTTACTAAGGGAAAAGCTTGCTGCTATATTCATCACACCTTGCTCTTGGGGTTTTCCAACTGGCTGGTAATTTACTCGGCTTCATCAAGCTATTTTTGGCGCCGTTGCCGGGGAGGAAGAAGACTTCTGCAAGGGGAGTTTCGCACGCACATCCTTTACTTTGTTTTAAGTTTTGCTTTACTTTATTTTTACTCGCATCGTTTTATCAAAAACCCAAAAAAATTAGAATCCTTGGTAGTTGTTATTTCTTTACTACTAGTCATTATGTTGTTTCCTAAGTACGTTTTGGAGGACCTCTCAGTAGGTAGTGGTTCAATTATTGGAAAAAGTAACATTGAGGAGTTCTTTAATCATATTAGTATGTATAAAGAAGTTGAGAAAAAGTCTTTGGTTGAGCTTGCTCCTAGTATTGAAGTTGCTTCTGCTTATTTAATTCACATGTTGGAAGCTAGGTTTGCTAGCCTTAATCCTTTTATGCAACACATGTTCCTTAAGCTTCATGAAAGTGAGGATCCTGAAAATAAAGCTTTTATCTTGGAAACTTTGCGCTTAGAATTTAAAGATGTTACCATTGAAGCTAGGAAAGTTCTTAAGCGCTTTAATAAGCTGGGTTCACCTATAAAGGTTATTAGTACAAACAATGAGGGAACCGAGATACCTATACCTAGCAAACTCTTGGGGTTGTATGAAGCTTTTGAAAATAATTTTGATTGGATCTGTCCCAAAAATATTTTTAGTGATTTGAGTGAACCAAAGCGTGATCACAAAGGGTCTTCAAAAACTTATGTGGATGAAATACAATGCCTTATTGAGAAGACCTCTTCAATGGATCTTAATGCCTCTCTTGATATTACTTGATTCACACTTTCTGCGCCTAGCTCAAAGGCGTTAAAGAAAAGCACTCTTGGGAGATAACCCAATGTTTTTACATTCAGTTCTTTTTCTTTTATTTGAGTCTTGGAAGTTATTACTACTGTAATGACCTCTCCTTATCCTTTTTATTTCGTTTTTGTGCAAAGAGAAGTCTCTAATTTGAGCGAGGTAAGATTTGGGGATGTTGCTGTCCTGAAACAGTTTTCGGTGCTGCACCGTATAAATTCGTGGAAATTCTCTGTATATCTTTTGGATCTGCGATTTCTTGTGCATATGCCCCAGGTTATATCCAAACTTTCATTAGTTGAACACTTTTTTATTTGAGCAACATAAAACCCTCTAAAAATTCGACCTTTGTTAGCTGTTCTGTTTTGACAGATTTCTGCCAATATTTGTGTTTGCCGCTTTATCGCTTTCTTTTTGAGTTCTTTTTATCAGAGAAATTTTGGGGAAGTTGCTACAGTAATATATGCTTTATATGTGGTGGTTTTTAGGTTGAAACCTGAAGCAAAAAGGGTTGATTCTATGTTATGCTTACACTAATGTTGCTAATAGAATTGTGTTTAGTTTTGTATGAAGGAAGTTTTCAAGTGTAGGGATCGGAGAGTGATGAGATGAGTTAAAGAATGGACAAAATCTCAAGCTTGGGGATGCCCATGCATCACCCCAAGAAATATCCAAGAAGTACAAGCGTCAAAGCTTGGGGATGCCCCCGAGGCACCCCTTCTTCATCGGTAAAAATCAGGTCACCTTTCAACACACTATATTTTTATTGCTTCATGCATTATGCGTTTTTCTTGGAGCGTCAGTTGTTTTTAGTTTTCAGTTTTGTTTAGTTTAGTTTGCTGCAATAAATGGTTGGACCCCAACAAATTTCTTTTGTAGAAGTTGCCTTGCTTTCCATTTGCCAAGAACACTCCGTTTTTCATTCTTATAATTTCAACGAGTGTTCTTCTTTTTCTAGAACTGCGTTTAGTTTTCGTTTTCACCTTGATTTGTATTCAGGTCTTGTTATATCTTTTCATCAAGGTGTATTTTTGCCTCTAGTCCGTATTGGTTTTCATCAAAAGAGGTGTTTATAAAAAGTTTGAATGGTGTTGGAAAAGAGAAAAAGCTTTATGCAAAAAAGTGGTACAAGAAGGAGCTTGTGTAGACTGTGGCCTAGGCTTTTGCATGTTATGCTTGATGTCTTTTTGATAGCATGCTTAGTGGTTTTGCTGTAGCATAACTTGTCTCAAATAACTGAGATTGCTTAATGAGCCTTTGAAAAATCATGCGTTGTTTTAATCGTTTGGAAGCATTATTTTGGTTTTCTCCTTGATGCTTTATTTGGGTTGACTTGGCGCATGCGCACACATGTTAGAATCTTACAAAGTCGCCAATAGCCTCTATGATCATTTAGTTTTTGACTTTTGATGCCATCTTATGCTTCTTTTAATGTTGCTTTGTCGCTTTGCATGATTATGGCCGTTATTGCTCTCTTAGTTTGTCGCTCCCAGTCTTTTGCTAGCCCTTGCCTTGTACTGAGTATGAGCTCTACTCGTGCATCCAACTCCTAAAAACCAAGTTTGCCAAAGTGTCCACCATACATACTTATTAGCAATTTGCTATTCCAAAGTATATTTGACTTGCTTTTATCTACTCTTCAAATTAAACTCTTACCAGTGTTATGCGAAAATTGGCCAGTAAAGCTCTCACGAACCGGATGGCATATTTTATTTTTCTCATTCTTAAAAATTTGACATTGTGGTCTCTTATGTTGAGTTGTTATGCTTGCAAGTTGTAAGTTGCGAATTAGCCCAGCCATGCCGTCATGGGGCAAGCTTTCAACATTGCACTTCTTATTTGAGTTGATATCGTGATCTTTTGTTTATGGATACTCGCGGTGTGAAATGAATTGGGAATCTTGCGGGATAATGGATTTTGTATATGTGTTAGAGAAACGCCTGGGCCGCCAATCTAAGCCATGCATAATTCATGGTGAAAATTTGCAGCACGCCCATAGTGGATATTCGACGACGCATCTCAAAATAAAAAGCTATACAAATAGTAAATAAAAGAGATGTCGAGGTGTTCATTGTCTGCTTGTCCTGTCATTTTGATGTGGGCTTGTTCCATGTCATCGGGCACGGAGGTACCCCATTGGCGGTTCTCGATGATACGTGTATACTTACAATGACAAGAGCTTGCTTGAGACTCTAAGTAAAGTAGCATGAGGGTTGGGTACTCGTATTCACGGGACACGAGGTTTTCAACTTATGATTTGTCAAGCATATGCAGCATAAGTGTTCTCGCATTAACTTTAACCATTCAAGATGCTTATGATGGAGGTAATGAGAGCTCAAAGCCGGTAAGTACCATAATTTTTGAAGGTTTATAAAACTTGCAATCACTGCTTCCCTCCATGAAGGGACTTTCTTTTACTTTTATGTTGAGTCACCACCTTCTATCTTTATGCACCATTAAGAGAGCATAGTTGTCATTCTTAGTATAATGTGCATTGTCCCAAAGTTTTCATTGATTGATTCATATTGTTGGTTTCACTTGTTCGTAAATTATTTGTATCTAGTCGTCCTCTTAAACTTGAAGGTGTCCTATGCATTTATGTTTTGCTCTCCATGAAGGACAAGCTGAAAACCATTTGTATGTTTTTCCTTATGATTTGAACACACGTTTGACTTTCATTGTATCATTTTCATGATCTTTTGTTTGTGTTCATTTTCATGTTATAACATGGTTGCTAAGGTTCTTCTATCAAGATTATATCTTTCATGCCCATGTTTAAAGTTCTTTTGATCCCAGCGCACAACGCTTACATAGATGATCAAGATTGTGTATGTGCATGTCACCTCAAAAATTATTTCTTTTGTTATCACTTACCTACTCGAGGATGAGCAGGGGTTAAGCTTGGGGATGCTGATACGTCTCTAACGTATCTATAATTTTTGATGCTCCATGCTTGTTTTTACACCATTTGCTTAGTGTTTCGTTACACTTTGTGGCACTTTTATGCATTTTCCAGAACTAACCTATTAACAAGTCGCCACAGTGCCAGTTCCCTATTTTCTGCTGTTTTTGTGTTTCAGAAAAGCTACACAGGAAATATTCTCAGAATTGGACGAAACCAAAGCCAGTCGCCCAAAATTTAACCGAAGCTTCCAGAGAACCGAAGAGGAGATGGAGTGGGGCCACGAGGGGCCCACACACCAGGGCGGTGCGGCTAGGGGCTGTGCCACGCCCCCTATGTGTGAGACCACATCGGTCCACTCCTGACGATGCCCCTTCGCCTATAAAGACCCCCCAACGGGAAAAACCTAAATACCTGATCACTTTTCCAGAACATATCGCGATCCGCCGCCGCCATTGACCCGAAGATCGGGAGGGTCCAGAAGCTCTTCCCGGCACCCTACCGGAGAGGGGAATCGACACCAGAGGTCTTCTTCATCGCCATGCTTGCCTCCGGAGCGATGAGTGAGTAGTCTACCTTGGACTATGGGTCCATAGCAGTAGCTAGTTGGTTGTCTTCTCCACCATGTGCTTCATGTTTAGATCTCATGAGCTGCCCTACATGATTGAGATCACCGTTATGTAATTCTACACGTTTGGTTTGTTGGGATCCGATGAATATTGGTGTTATGCTTGAGTTGATGTACTAAAATTTATCTTATGTTATCTCTATGTTGTTTATGATCTTGCATGCTCTCCGTTGTTAGTAGCTATCTTGGCCGAGTAGTTGCTAGTGACTCCAAGAGGGGGTATTTATGCTCGATAGTGGGTTCATGCCTCTATTTAATCTGGGGGAGTGACAGAAACCTCTAAGGTTGTAGATGTGCTGTTGCTACTAGGGGGAAAACAACATTCATATGCTCGAGGGCATATGCTTTGTTTACATTACACACTTTGCTTAATGCAATTATCTGTTGTTCGCAACTTAATACTTGTGGAGTTCTCGGATTGATTCGCCACAAGTGGATTATTAGTCATAGATGCAGTTGGATGGCGGTCTATGTATTTTGTTGTAATGCCCAGAGTAAATCTCATAGTGATCCTCTCGACATATGCACGTTGTCTTTATTCTATCAATTGTCCAACTGTAATTTGTTTACCCAGCATGTATTATTTTATCTTATGGAGAGACACCACTAGTGAACTGTGGACCCCGATCCTATTTCCTTTATATTGATATCACCTGTTTACTTTACTCGCACTGTTTACTTTACTCGCATACTATTATCACTTTCCACTCGATACGCTCATACCCTTTGTTTCAAGCAAACCGGTGAGATTGACAACCTCATCGTAAGTTGGGAACAAAGTATTTGGTTGTGTTGTGTGCAGGTTCCACGTTGCTACTGGTTGAAGACGCGCTAACAAAAAATCGTTAACGGCGCCCTTGTTAGAGCATCACGCAGCTAGTGGGCATCACCTTCAGTCGTTTGGCTTTCTCCTACTGGATTGACTACCTTGGTTTCTTACTGAGGGAAAAGCTTGCTGCTATATTCATCACACCTTACTCTTGGGGTTTTCCAACTGGCTGGTAATTTACTCGGCTTCATCAAGGTACACTATTGCTGAGTTGACTACTGGGGTCTTGTCACCACTCTAGCCTGCATCATCATAGTATTGTCCTTGGTACTGTGCACTGTGTCATGGTCATGGGCTTGTCCCATCGCTATCTGTCCTAGGAGTACTTGGCTTCATCTTCTAGCTGTTGTTTTCTGGACCTCCATGCCATCAGTCTTATCCTCCTCCCGAGGATAAGGCTGACTAGGAGATGTAGAGTATGCTGGTCTGAGCTAAGGGGCGTCCCAAGACCAGCATATAACGATGGAGGATGTGCCAGTCTGAGCCAAATGGCGTCCCAAGACTGGCACAAGATACTAGAGTCGATATTGGAAGAAGAATATAGTCAGGAGGGAATAAATCTCGGCCCAGAGGGGGCAAAGTCGGCCTGGGGAGATGTAATCCAGCCTGGCAAGGGGAATCCCGACCTGGGCCAGGGGAATCCCGGCCCAGCCTGGCCGGAATACGCACACCCCGGCCCAGCCGGGACTTTAGCAGATGGCGGCCCGAAGAAGAATCCCGGCCAGGCCGGATCCTCTTGATCCGGCCCAGCCAGGCGCTGTGGAGAAGCAGGCCCACCGGGGCGCGGGCGGCCTGGATGGAGTGGCGGCCTGGCGCTGACCTAAGGCCCGACCGGGCGTCGGCCGGAAAGCCCTGCCGGGACGCTGGAGTCGAAGGCCCAGCCGGGGCGGGAGAAGACCGGCCCAGCCGGGGAAGCAGGGCGCCGGCCCAGCTGGAGCGGGGAATGCCGGCCCAGCCAGGGAGGAAGGGCGCCGGCCCACGCCGGGGTTGGAGGCCATGGCCCAGCCGGGAGAAGAGGGCGCTGGCCCATGCCGGGGAGAGAAGTCCCGGCCCAGTCGGGTTAAGGCCTATTCCGGCCTGGGTTGCCTTATGCCGGCCTGGGCAATGCTTATGCCGGCCCAGCAAGCTATATGCCGGCCTGGGAAACTATATTCCGGCCCAACCTTGCTGTTTAACTGCTTTTTAATATCCTGCACATATAAATTAGCCATATAACATATATTAGTCATATAGACAAGGGTACTTTGGTATACCCGGGGTTATATCCCCGACACCAGCCGCGACCCCCGCGTCGCCCTCCTCTGGCGACACGGGGGAACCCTAGCCGCCGCCGCCTGTAGTCCCCCCCTCCTGCCTCCCCCGCTCCGTCGCCGCCGGAGGGGACGCCGGCGAAGCCGCGCGTGCCTCTGTGATGGTGGCGGCAGGGCGTTTTCTTCCCCAACTCGGGCGGCTGATGGATTCACGGCGGTGCTGGGGCCTGCGCGTGGCGCGGCCGTGGATGCGGTGATGGCGACGACTGCTGGCGGCGCGTGGCGCGGCCGTGGATGCGGTGATGGCGAAGACTGCTGGCGGCGGGGCGCGGCCGGGCCAGAGCCGGCTCGGGACTTGGTCGTGCGTGCTTCGCTGCGCACGGCCGTGGCTTTGGGTGACGGCGTGGATGGCCTGCGCGCGGCGTGGCTGTGGATGTGGGATGCGTCGACGGCGCCGGCGCCGGCTGCTGGAGGTGCGTGGCGGCGGGGCACGGCCGGGCCGGATCTGGGCCGAGCGGGCCGGTTCGGGACCTGGTCGTGCGTGCTCCGCTGGGCTCCGCCGTGGCTTCGGGCGATGGCGTGGAGATGGTGCGGTCTACGGACGGAGGTGAAGAGACCTGCGTGGCCTGCGTGCCTCCTGTGCTTGGGAAGGCCCATGGCGGCGTTGCTGGCCAGGGACAGCGGCGAGCGCGTGGAGGCCGGTGCGGTGTCCGTGGCCGTGGCGTCGAGGCAGCCCCTGTTCGGTGGTGGTGAGCGGCAATCGACGCTCCCTGCTCCGCCTTCGATGGATTTGGCTCGCCTCTCTTCGGTGTGCCAAAGCCGGCTCTTTTCTGCGCGTATCCGATGGACTATGGGGTCGACGGCAGGACCGGGGCGAAATCCCTGCGTGAAGCTGACGACGGCGACGCCCGCGGGCGCCGTCACCTTCTTGGAGGCGTCGTCATGGTGCTGTCCGTGCTTTCCCGCCTCGAGCACCGGGGGAAACCCTAGATCCTGCCTTCGGATCGGGCGGCGGCGGCGTGGCTGCGTCGTTCCCTCCTTGGAGGCGTCGCCTTGGTGGTTCGTGGAGTCTTCGGTACGGCAGTTGTAGTCGGTGTCAGCCGCTGCTCAGAGCGTGGGCTTCCGGGGCGCTATGTACACCCTTGGCGGCACTTCTTGGTCGGCGTCTCGTCCGGTATGGTTCGGCCCCGCCGTCCGTTTGCCAATCTTGGGCGCTTATGGGCGGGCGGTGCGTTGGCTTGTGCTATATTGGAGTTGAAGTCGGTCACATGGAGTTCTTAGCGTAGGTTGTGACGCGGCCTAGAAGCTCGGTGTATCCCCTCCTTGTCATTTTTGGCGGGAGTCGATGCAAGGCGAGTCTTGTCGCTTGGCTGGTGTGGGTTGTGTTGTTGTCCGCGTGGTGTCGTGTTTGTATCGTGGTGCCTTTTGGCGTTGTATCGGCCGTCTTGGCCTCTTCTTCTTTGAAACAGATACACCTCCCAGGGTGTATCCTTGAAAAATATCCCCGACACCTTGTGAGACTCGTGAGATGTAAACTCTTAATTGTAAAACTTTATAATAAAGCAGGATGTTTGTATCAATCGATGCATAGACGGAGGCTCTGTTCCCCATTTTGAGAAAAGGTTAGGTGTGCAGCTCCTAATTTCACTACATGTAACGCATAGCTTACAAATGCGCAGATGATCCAACACCTTGTGGCCACGTCGGATCATGAGCCCTCACATGCATACATGTCGTCGTAGGTGCAGAGCTGGCCGGGCCAGGGCATCTATCAATTATGCTTTAGCCAGTTTTACAGACGGACACCCTCTTCTCTTCCAGCTTCCAATAGCTCGCCCACCGCAAAATTAAGGTAAACCATCGTCGGCTTTCGTAGGAATGACAAAGTGTTTAATAGCAAAAACTTGTTTTTATTGTAGGTTATCTACTGGGGTGTACGGAAACACTTTGTCTATGGTCATAGCTTATCGTATGAAGGATCATAACTTCTTTACAAAGGTGGATCATGACTTTTTTACGAAGATGTGTACATGACAAGAGGATACTGCGAGGGAACTTTTTTCTCGGCACCGATGACAACATAATCTACGAATTGGCCATCTAATATCTTAGGCGTCTTGTAATTTCTCACTATATAATTTGTCTATTTTCTTTTTGTTGCATGAATTATATGTGGTGCGGCTGTGTGTATCTTGTTATGCAAAAATCGGGTGTAAAATTGCTTAAACCTTTATGTAATAAAAAGCCTATTATCGAAAAAAATTGCCTAGATTTTTACCACCGTGCGTATAGCTAAGATCACATGGTTGTTCAATTTCTGCGACGTGGCATGCACAAACGCCGAGCATAGCCACACTGTCTGCAGAAGTGCAGAGTACTGCAGACTAGCTATGGCAGCTATAAATATAGCTCTCTCCCTGCTCCCAAACCCTTCATCAACAACCCCTCTAGCTATCTAGCTTCATACGACTAGTTTGTTAACCACTCGAGGTGACTCTCAGCTACCCATTAGATACCAAGCGACATGGCCAGTGTGCATATATACTTCCGGCGATTCATGGCTGCGGCCAAGTGCGAGAGTGCTCGCCTTGAAGGGGGCGCATTGCTCCTTCTCCCGGCGAACAGCCTGGGGGGCGGCGGACGCGCTGACGGCGACGACGATGACGACGACTATGATGTGGCTCCAGCAGCGTAGCTATAGGCAACGTCAAGATCTTGGGTATGTGGTCAGTCATCTCTGTGCCTGCATGTAATATACTGCAAGTGATGAGTGCATGAACTATACGGCGTATTGTCGATGGCTTCTCTGTATAAATTAGGGAACTATATGCCACTGAGTATGTCTCTTGTACTTAGATATCAATAAAGAGATTCCTATATCGTTGTACTAAGAGCTGGTAATAAACTATTTTCCAATAAAAGGAGTTTTCGTTGATTCAACCGCCGAATCAAGATGATACCACCACAACGTGTTCACGAACGCAAAGTCTGACATGGTGTCTATACCTCTGAGTTATGCAGATAATGGATGGGCTCCTAGCCTAGTTGTGAGTGCGCGGTGGCGCCTCCCGGGCAACCCGAGTTCGATCCTCGGATCGAACATTGTGTGTCACATAATTCTTAATAAAAATATCGCAGGGGTTCCTCCCCCTATTGGTCTAAAAAAAGACCTCCTCAAGGATTTTATAAAATTGTTTGATTAAATTTTTGGAGGTTTCTAGCTAGATTCTCTTCCCCACTTTAGTTGCCACTTTTTCGTAGCACAAGGGTTTATGTCATCTTGCATTATCTGCATTAATAACGAGACTGTGGATATCATGAGAAGAATGTAAAAGAAAATTGAGCGGGACCCTTGCACCAATTCGTTGGATAGGTATTCCGAAATTCTAGCATATGAAATAAGTCGATGAATCTGCACTACGGTTTGTTTTTTATCGCCCAATCGTTGATTTGTTTGTCCAAATACTTATTAAGAAAAGAAAATTTAACGATCATTGAATTGAATTTGTCATCGACACATATGTCGAATAATCTCCCAGAATTATATCAAGACCTTAGTTACTAACGGGTTTGGTGCAATAGTGATGCATTCTATAGCAGCCAATTATGAGGGGAGCTGCAATTGAAGATGGTGCAGTAAACCTCTCTTTCATGAAGGAACATATGTTGCTACCAGATTTGGTAAAAACAAAGAGAAATACAACTCCACAAGGAGGAAGGGCCCAAAGGACTATCTATTACCATTGGTCACCACTAGTCTGTTGGAGATTCGTGCAGGCAGTTTCTCAGAAAGCTCATTCCACCACATTCTTCAGTCCAACATTTTTTGCACTACGCTCCCTATCTTTCCAGATTTTTTCACATCCTCGTTTCATAGAGATGGCAGACAACTTGAGACAGCATTTGATGATCACCGTACATTTTTTTAGATTCCGAATGATACAACATCTAGCACAGATTTTTTTACAACAAAAGAATCTGTCACCTTTTACACTAATTAAAATCTAGATTCAACATTAGTAACAAGTATCAAATCGAAACGTTCAATGATTAACCGTAGTTCATATATAATTACCAGAATATTTAATTAATTAACCAAAGATTCATAAACAATTTCTAAAAGATTCATGTACGATAATAAAGCATTGCTCTATTTTCAAAGATGTTCAAGATCCAGACAGAAGATGGACGCAATTTCCACTAGTTTCATACAAGTTTCATTAATAATTAACAGCAGATCATACAGTTTCATGCATTTGTCATAGATAATTCTCATAATAATTACCAAACCAGATCCATAGATGTATCATAATTAGACACAGTTTACAGATGATTCAAAGAAAGACCCATCCAAGTTTTTGTACTGGTCAATTTTGTACATAGAATATCAATCACATTTTTGACCAAGTTTAATTAGACATTAATACAAGATTCATGATAGAATTATACACGTTTCAATATAGATAAATTACAGAGTTCAATACGTCATGCAATTACCATCTAAAAACACCAAATCATGAAGCAGCAATGAAACGTCACTGGATCATGAATGTATCATGCAATTACCATTGAAAGCTAAGATTAGAATATAATCAGATATGTTACAAACTATTCATACACAAAATTCACCAAATATTCATACATAGGTATTCAGACAATTCAAAAAAGTTCATCAAACCCAACTATTTTTCCGATCAAGTTTATCACAGTTTCATGCATGCTTCACAAGATTCAACATCATTCATATGATGAAAAATTGCAAAGAAACCAATTTCCACCTATCATCAGAATCAATCAAGAATCATTAAAAGCGAAATACCATGCATGTTCCTTCATAGAGCCAATCCAGATTCATAGATCAACTTGGTCAAAACCAAAAAAAAAAATAGAAACAAAATAAATTAAGAAAAATGGGAAGAACAAAGAGGGGAGGACTGGGTCGGGGGGATCTGGTCGATGGGTGGCAGTGGCCGTTCTTCCTAGGCGGTGGCCATACTCCAAGATCTGAGGCATGATGATGACGACGAAGGCCGTCGGAGGACACGGGGCTTGACGGTATGGTCTCCGCCTGGGTCGTCAGAGGACACGCGACACGAGGTCGTTGTTGAAGAGGTAGCTGGCGCGCGCCTGGTCCGTCGCCGTGCGTGGTCGTCGTCGCACGGGCGTCGGCCTCCAAGGCGCCCGTCCGTGGGAGAGGCGGCCGAGATATCCAGTCGGCGCCCTTGACCATGGGCTAGAGGCGACGAGGCGGGCGTTGAGTTGTCGGAGGAGGTGGAGGCGGAGGCGGCGGCGACGGCGATGGAGCAGGGGATGGGGCGGTGGCAGTAGGAGAGGAAAATGAGGAGTGGGAATGTGGGGAATTAGGGTTGCAGTCTGGGTTAACTACTACCATTGTGTTCTAATTTCCAACTTCTTGGTGGGCGTAAATACAAATGTTTCCACAGCTTTGACTTTGTGGACTTTGCACGAATCTCCAATGAATGTGTGGTACAGATAGTGCGGGGGGCCCTTCTCCCTTGTGGGAAATCCGCACTCAAAAACGAAGGGCATCAAAGTAACTAAACAGCAGCAGCCATAAGGATGTGGAAGTGTTGTAAGCACGTAGAATCTGTTAGTTAAGCCAGAAATTTAAACAGTCATATTCATCTATTACATCGTCACAAAAAGGTCTAATTAAGGACCACTAGTAGAAAAAAGGGCTTTCATTCGCCCCCATTAGTCCCCAAACTGTTCGGTCCGTGGCTAAAGGGGACATTAGTCCTGGTTCAATTAAAAATGTGGGCCAGGGAGCATTAGTCCCGGTTCAAATGGGCCCTTCGGTCCCGGTTTGCGCCACCAACCGGGACAAATGTCTTTGGGCCTTTAGTCCCGGCTTGTGGCAAAAACCGGGACTATAGGGCACCCTTTAGTCCCGGTTTGCTCCACGAGCCGGGACTAAAGGGCAGTTCAAACGAACCGCCGCTCTCTCGCGCCAGTTACGCATGGTCGCCGCGATCGTTTCGGAAATCGCTGCGGCCATTACTTGCATCGCTTCGGTAATCGTATGACGCATCGGGACCTCGCCGGTGGCCTAATCACACACCGCCGGCCAGCCTCTTCTTCTTCCCTCTCTCTAATATATAAGGACCTTCTATAAGCTTCTTCATCATCATCTCTCCTCTCCTAATCTCTCCTCCAAAACCACCATAGCATCACCGGCCGGCGAGCTCTCTCTCTCTCCCCCTCTCATTTCAATGGAGCCGGCGATGCTACCTCTATCTTGGGTGCATAATATCACCGCCGAAGGGATGGAATTCACCATCACGGAAACTCTCCGTGCATCAATGGTGGAGATGTGGCTCCACGCCGTCAAGCAGCGGTTCCTCGACGCCGCACTGATCAAATGTGTGGGCTTGGACTGCGATTTCACCAGCCCTTGCGAGGGTAGGTACCATCAACGTGCCGCCGTCCTTCAACTCTCGATGGCGTCCGAGGTTTTGGTCTTCCAGATATGTAGGGCCGATCATGTGCCGCAGCTACTCTTGGATTTCTTGAGGGACCCCACCATTAGATTCTGCGGCGCGGCTATCGGCAATGACGTGCGCATGCCGCAATCATACGGAATTAAAATTCCATTGGTGTACGACCTCCAAATGATTATGCCGAACCCCATCAAGAATCCAATTCTGAGTCTATACGATTTGTCCAATGCTACTATTGGGACAAATCTTGAGAAGAAGAAGAGGAAGAAGGACAAGAAGAAGGGTGACGAGGAAGAAGAAGAAGAACTTATATATGGTTAGGCCGAAGTTCCATTGAGCGACAAGCTAGTGTTGTATGCCACTCTAGACGCTCGCTTGGGCTTCGAGATTGCTAGGAGTTATTGGAAGCTATAAGGCTATGATGGCGCGGTGATGAATAGTGCCAGAGAACTTGTTGGCATGTAGTTGATGAAGTAAATGACCGGCCAGTTGGGAACCCCATGAGAAGGTTTGATGGATATAGCAGCAAGTTTTCCCTCAGTATGAAACCAAGGTATGTCAAGGAAAAAGCCAATACTCCAGAAGGTGATGCTTGCTAGCTTCGCGACAGCTCCGGACAATTTATAGGGCGCCTCGTCCAGTGCTTTGCTTTGCCAGCTGCAACGCGGAACCTGCACACAACACAACCAAATACTTTGCTCCCAACTTACGATGAGGTTGTCAATCTCACCGGTTTGCTGTAAACAAAGGAATGAGCGTATCGAGTGGAAAACAATAGTAGTATGCGAGTAAAGTAAACAGTCCGAGTAAAGTAAACATGTGATAGCAATATAAAAGAAATAGGACCGGGGTCTACAGTTCACTAGTGGTGTCTCTCCATAAGATAAAATAACACATGCTGGGTAAACCAATTACAGTTGGACAATTGATAGAATAAAGACAACGTGCATATGTCGAGAGGATAACTATGAGATTTACTCTGGGCATTACAACAAGATACATAGACCGCTATCCAACTGCATCTATGACTAATAATCCACTTGTGGCGAATCAATCCGAGAACTCCACAAGTATTAAGTTGCGAACAACAGATAATTGCATTAAGTAAAGTATGTAATGTAAACAAAGCATATGCCCTTGGACATATGAATGTTGTTTTCTCCCTAGTGGCAACAGCACATCTACAACCTTAGAGGTTTCTGTCACTCCCCCAGATTAAATAGAGGCATGAACCCAACTATCGAGCATAAATACACCCTCTTGGAGTCACTAGTATCTACTCGGCCAAGATAGCTACTAACAACGGAGAGCATGCAAGATCATAAACAACATAGAGATAACATAAGATAATATTCAGCACATCAACTCAATCATAACACCAATATTCATCGGATCCCAACAAACACATGTAAAATTACATAACGGTGATCACGATCATGTAAGGCAGCTCACGAGATCTAAACATGAAGCACATGGTGGAGAAGACAACCATCTAGCTACTGCTATGGACCCATAGTCCAAGGTAGACTACTCACTCATCGCGCCAGAGGCAAGCATGGCGATGAAGAAGACCTCCGGTGGCGATTCCCCTCTCCGGCAGGGTGTCGGGAAGAGCTTCTGGACCCTCCCGATCTTAGGTCGACGACGGCGGTGGATCACGATATGTTTCTGGAAAAGTGATTGGGTGTTTAGGTTTTTCCCGTCGGGGGGTCTTTATAGGTGAAGGGCAGCGTCAGAAGTGGACCAGGGGGCCCTCACCACAGGTGGGTGCGGGCCAGGGGCAGGCCGCACCCCCTGGTGGTGTGGCCGCCCTGTGGCCCCTCTCCGTCTCCTCTTCGGTTCTCTGGAAGCTTCGGTAAATTTTTGGATGTTCGTCTTTGTTTCGTCTAATTCCGAGAATATTTCCTGTGTAACTTTTCTGAAACACAAAAACAGTAGAAAACAGGGAACTGGTACTGTGGCATCTCGTTAATAGGTTAGTTCCGGAAAATGCATAAAAATGCCACGAAGTGTAACGAAACACTAAGCAAATGGTGTAAAAACAAGCATGGAGCATCAAAAATTATAGATACGTTTGAGACGTATCAGCATCCCCAAGCTTAACTCCTGCTCGTCCTCGAGTAGGTAAGTGATAACAAAAGAAATAATTTTTAAGGTGACATGCACCTACACAATCTTGACCACATATGTAAGCGTTGTGCGCTGGGATCAAAAGAACTTAAAACATAGGCATGAAAGATATAATCTTGATAGAAGAAACTTAGCAACCATGTTATAACATGAAAAAGAACACAAACAAAAGATCATGAAAATGAAACAATGAAAGTCAAACGTGTGTTCAAATCATATGGAAAAACATACAAATGGTTTTCAGCTTGTCCTTCATGAGAGAGCAAAACATAAATGCATAGGCCACCTTCAAGTTAAGAGGGCAACTAGATACAAGTAATTTGAGAACAAGTGAAACCAACATCATGAATCAATCAATGAAAACTTTGGGACAATGCACATTATACTTAGAATGACAACTATGCTCTCTTAGACGGTGCATAAAGGTAGAAGGTTGAGACTCAACATAAAATTAAAAGAAAGGCCCTTCGCGGAGGGAAGCAGTGACTGTGAGTTTTATAAACCTTCAAAAATTATGGTACTTACTAGCTTTGAGCTCTCATTGCCCCCATCATAGGCATCTTGAATGGTTAGAGTTAATGCGAGTACAATTATGAAGCATATGCTTGACAAATCATAAGTTGAAAACCTCGTGTCCCGTGAAGTACGAATACCCAAACCTCAAGCAGGCTCTTGTCATTGTAAATATATGTGTATCATCGAGAACCGCCAATGGGGTACCTCCTGCCCGATGACATGGAACAAGCCCACATCAAAATGACAAGACAAACAGATAATGAACACCTCGACATCTCTTTTATTTACCTTTGGTATAGCTTTTTATTGTGAGATGCGTCGTCGAATGTCCACTATGGGCATGCTGTAAATTTCCACCATGAATGATGCATGGCTTAGATTAGCGGCCCAGGCGTTTCCCTAACACATATAAAAACTCCATGATCCCACAAGATTCCCAACTTATTTCACATCGCGAGTATCCATAAACAAAAGATCACGATATCAACTCAAATGAAAGATAGTGCAATGTTGAAAGCTTGCCCCATGACGGCATGGCTGGGCTAATTTCCAACTTACAACTTGCAAGCATAACAACTCAACATAAGAGAGCCACAATGTCAAAATTTTAAGAACGAGAAAAGTAAAGTGTGCCATCAGGTTTGTGAGAGCTAGACTGACCAATTTTCGCATAACACCAAAAAGAGTTTAATTTGAAGGATAGATAAAAGCAAGTCAAATGTACTTTGGAATAGCAAATTGCTAATAGGTATGTATGGTGGACACTTCGGAACAACTTGGTTTTTAGGAGTTGGATGCACGAGTAGAGCTTATACTCAGTACAAAATGAGGGCTAGCAAAAAACTGGGAGTGACAAGGGTATAGTTAATAGAGCCCGTTAGTTGAGTACCCCTGAGGCCCATTAAGCTAGGCCCAATTGTAATGATAGTCGAGATACGAGTTCTTACCTCATGTCGATGTTGTAATCTGTATCGGACCCTACCCGATCCTCGAGACCTGGCCACCTATATATAGGGGCCAGGAGGGGACGGTGTAGGCCAGATTGAAAGCAAGCCAGGTTCAACACCCAAGTTTACTTTCGATATACACTTATTTCGACTAACATTACCTTCGAGTTCATCCGACACCCTATCTCCCCGATCCTAAATCCTTCATCTAGGACATTTGTCGAGTTAACCCTCATCAATTGGCGCCAACCGTGGGGACTCTGGCGCTGGAATCATGAATTCGACGGCTTTTTCGCTTTTAGCCAATAGCAGTGCAGAAGTCGATGAAAATCAAGAGATGGAGTTGACAATCAGAAGTTTAAGCATCTTCATCGGGTTCATCTCGCCTCTCGGATTCGACGAAACCAGATCCGTCGGCAAGTAAGCCCGAAACAGTGGTAATGCTGGAATCATCGGAAGGCTCTTCCAGCGAGGTAAACTCGCCGGTTGGCTTAGGAAAAGCAAAAATCGCAGAAGACGACAAAATTCAGGAAAAACTCGACTTGGAAGAAACAACACGTAAAACGCACAACAGTACAAGGGACTTTGCCGCTGAAAGTAGTGGCGTCTCCAAAAAAGTACACCAGTTATGTGTCATCATCACTGAAGCAGAAGAAGAAAACAACAACGAAGGGAGTAAAGGGGTCGACAAGCAAGTCGACAAGGTAAAGGAGAGCAGCAAGAAGGAGAAGGAGAAGGTTCACGTCTCAGCCAGAGAGTGGAGGATCATCATGTCAGCTATAAATCATGGCACAGAAGTACCCGAAGGATCGAGAAGAGAAGTTTTAATGGGATATCAGTACGCATTACACCAGCATAGGAAGAAATTAAGAGAGGAAAGAGACATGGTTTTCCAAGGTAATAACAGTATATCAAGGGAAGAATATTGGGATGATTATAGTGAGGACTCAGAGTACAGTAAGGAAAGGCGCGAAGACCCAAAGCACAACAGAGGGACAACAGCGCGAAGCAGAGAGGAAAGGTACTCACGGAGTATTACTCCACAACTAGAGGAGGAGGAAGAAGACTTCGTACAAGAAACACCAGAAGCAGCACTGATAGCAGCACAGGCATATTTACTAACCACGCGGCCCGAACCCGGAGATCCGTGGGAAGACATGCACCAAGCCGCAATATGAAGCCTCGGGATAGTGGAAGACAAGATCAGGAGAAAAGGTCCAGAGACAAAGTCAGCAAGCTATAAGGAAAGGTGAAAGGAGAAGCTCAAACACAATATCATGCGAAACGTGTCTAGCGAGTCATCAGAAGAAGAAAGGCAACAAAGGAGGGAGGACGCAAGAAATATAATAGCGCAGGCTCGAGTAAATAAATCGCGCCACGCCTGGAGGGAAGAAAATTATGAAGACGACGAAAAAGAGATGGGCGCATTATGCTTTACCCGCAGGGTTCGCAAAACGCGGGTACCCAAAGGATTCAAGTTACCACACGACCAACAAAAATATGACGGGTCGCAAGAACCTACCCTATGGTTATTAGATTATCTGCAGGCAGTACAGATATTAGGGTGAACAAAAGCAACTGCAATGCAAAGTTTGCAACTACACCTCACCGGCGCAGCACGGTCCTGGTTGAATACCCTACCTAACAAATCCATTGGAAGCTGGGGAGAACTCGAAAGCCAATTCGCAAGAAACTTCCGTTCGACATACAGGCGCCCAGCATCACTGGAGGAAGTTAAAGCGTGTGTGCAAAGGAAAGGCGAAACTCTACGTTCTTATATACAACGATGCAGTGTAATCAAAAATTCAGCAGAGGACATCTCCGACGAATGAGCAATAGACGCTTTTTCGGCTGGCCTCCATCGCTCAGATCTCGTGGAAGAAATAGGAAGAACAAGGCCAACAACAATAGCTGAGCTAATGGAAGAAGCCAACAAATTCGCTGACGGAGAGGACGCATATAATAACAAAAGAGGACGTTCACCAAAAGTCGACAGAGCAAGTAGACAGAGGAGACGACATCGTAGCAGGGATAACCAAGGAAAGCAAAATCTGGTAGCCACGGGTTACGAAGCAAGGGAAGAGGAAGGATATGAAAATAGGAGGTTTCAGGAAAAGGGAACAGAAAAATCAAGATACTCAGGCCCTTCGGCCGAAGACATGTTGTACGGACCCTGTCGAATCCACTACGCATATCTTGATGGAAAAAGAGTCTCAAATCACCAGATGAAGGATTGTAGAACTTTCCTGAGGCTACAAAGCACCATGGGTTCAAGCCAAGGAGGATGGCAAGGAGAAAAACAAATGAGTCAAGGATACCAAGTACAAAGGCTAGCAAGGCACCTAGGGTCAAAAATTTACATATCAGCCATGATTCAACTGGTGCCTAAATCAAAGAAAGAGCGAAAGAGCATATCCAGGCAAGTAAACCTAGCAATATCATCACCACCAGCCACTACAGAGTACTTGCGGTGGTCAGATCAACCAGTTAAGTTCAGCAGAGCAGACCACCCAAGGAATGTTCCCAGGCCAGGCCACTCGCCAATGGTGTTAAAGGCGCAAATAGGAGGATACGACATCGGGAGAGTATTCATGGATGCAGGGAGTGGCATAAACCTAATATATGCTAGAACCCTGAAGGCAATGTGTATCTCACTGACAAGCCTGAAGCCAACAGATTGCTCCTTCCATGGAATAGTACCAGGAGCCGCAAATCACCCTATAGGGAAAATAGAACTCGACGCCTGCTTCGGTAGTAGCAGCAACTATCGAAGAGAGAAGTTGAAATTCGAAGTCATGGACTGGCCATCACAGTACCATGCAATCCTAGGGCGCCCAACATTTGCAAAGTTCATGGCAGTACCTTATTACGCGTATCTTACGCTAAAAATCCCAGGACCCAAAGGAACAATTACAGTGCAAGGGAGCTTTGAAGTAGCCAACACATGCGACAGAGAATTCAATAGGATGGCGCAAACCTTCGGCATGACAGCAGAATATGAGAGGCTAAAAGGAGAAACGGATCATAATGTGCTACCCGACGTTGGACGATCCCTGCCAGATCAGGCTTTCGACACAACTCAGGACTCGAAGAAGATCCAGGTCCACCCTACAGATTCAAACAAGACGACATCAATTGCGGTGAACTTGGATCCCAAATAGAAAAGCGTGCTCGTCGAGTTCCTCCATGAGCGCTGGGAAATCTTCGCCTGGTGTCCATCAGACATGCCAGGGGTTCCCAGGGAACTCGTCGAGCATGCATTAAATATAGATCCCAAAGCAAAGCCAGTCAAGCAACCATTGCGACGATTTGATGAACCTAAAAGGAAGGCGATAGCATCAGAATTGCACAGGCTAGAAAATGCCGGATTTATTAGAGATATCAAAACTTCGAGTTGGGTATCCAATCCAGTCATCATACCCAAGAAGAACACAGACGTACAAAGAGTATGTGTCGACTACACATCTCTCAATAAGTATTGTCCAAAGGATCCCTTCCCTCTACCCCGCATCGATCAGATAATTGATTTGACAGTGGGATGCGCAAGGCTTTCCTTTTTGGATGCATACTCTGGTTACAACCAGATCAAATTGAAGAAAGAAGATGAAGAAAAGACGGCCTTCATCACAATTGCCTCAGGAGCAACTTATCAACGGATGATGCAAAATTGCCTCAGGAGCCAAATAAGACGCAACATCCAAGTCTACATTGATGATGTAGTCATCACCACAAGAGAGGAGAAATCTTTAATCAGCGACTTGGCAGAAACCTTCGACAACCTGAGCAGGTACAAGCTTAAGCTTAACCCGACAAAGTGTTCCTTCGGCGTATCAGCAGGACAACTTTTAGGGTTCCTGGTATCAGCACAAGGAATAGAGGCGAACCCAGAGAAGATTCAAGCAATTTTAACAATGGGGAAACCCACAAAACTACACGACGTACAGAAACTTGCAGGACGCGTCGCGGCGGCATTAAGTCGTTTCGTTGCTCGATTGGGAGAAAAGGCGCTTCCTTTCTATGCACTTATGAAGAAGTCAGATGATAAATATGAATGGACAGAAGAAGCAGATGCAGCTTTTGCGCAGCTGAAAAAAGTGCTTTCCACGCCACCAGTGCTGGTCGCACCAAAAGAAAAAGAACCACTACTACTCTACATCGCCGCAACCCATCAGGTGGTGAGTACAGTATTAGTAGTTGAAAGAAGTGAAGAAGGAAAAGCCCACGGCGTCCAGAGACCGGTATATTTCATCAGTGAAGTACTATCTCCGACAAAATAGAGGTACCCGCATTATCAAAAGCTTGCATATAGTGTTTTCACAACTGCACGAAAATTGCGACAGTACTTTGCGGTGCACCCAATTATAGTGGTCAATGAAGCGCCACTATCGAATATATTGAACAATCATTCGGCAATAGGATATGTCTCTTTGTGGGGAATCGAATTATCTCCCATGGACATCATGTACGAAAAAAGGAAGGCGATCAAGTCGCAAGTCTTGCCAGATTTTACAGCAGAGTGGCTGGAGCTGCAGAGCACGGGACCGCCAGATTTATCGAGTTTCGGGACAATGTACTTCGATGGTTCTAAGAGAATCCAAGGTGCAGGCGCAGGAGTAGTTTTGATATCGCCGCATGGCGATAAATTGAAGTACGTTTTAAGGATGAGTTTTCCACAGGCCTCTAATAATGAAGCAGAATATGAGGCTTTGTTACATGTAATGAAGATGGCCAAAGCATGTGGAGCAACTCGCCTGAAAATATTTGGGGATTCAGACCTTATCGTCCAACAGGTTATAAACAGGTGCGACACAATTCATGACAACATGATGGCCTACAAGAACCTATATCATTATCTAGAAGGAACATTCGATTGATGCGAAGTCTCACACATCAGCAGAAATAGCAATGAAGAAGCTGACAATTTAGCAAATATCGGATCACAGTGTTTGCCCGTGCCACCTGGAGTCTTTTGGGAAGAAATAGTGGAAAGATCGATAAAAAGCGTCAAAACTTCGACTACTGCAGCAGACTCGAGGGCTGCGCCAGAACCCAAAGAAGTCATGATGATAGAAGAAACCTGGATGCAGCCATATCTCGCATACATGATAAATAAGCAATTACCAGAAGATGCAGTGGAAGCCAAGAGAATAACTCGACGATCAAAAGCACTTGTCGTATTGCAGGGGAAATTATACAAAAAGAGCATAACTGGCGTTTTGCAGCGTTGCGTAACACCTCAAGAAGGGCAAGTAATATTAAAAGATATACACGCCGGAGTATGTGGCCATCATGCCAGCAGCAGGGCCATAGCGGCAAAGGCGTTTCGAGCAGGATTCTATTGGCTAACAGCCATTCAAGACGTGAAAGATATAGTTCGGAAGTGTGAAGCATGTCAAAGATTCGCATCTCGACCGCACGCGTCAGCAGCAGAGTGATACGTCCAAAATGTATCTACTTTCCCGAACACTTTTGCTATTGTTTCTCCTCTAATTTGTGTGTTTTGAATACAACTAACACGGACTGATGCTGTTTTCAGCAGAATTGCTCTGGTGTCTCGTTTTTGTGCAGAAATTCAACTTCCAGTAAAAATTCGGGAAAAATCATGAAAAATCCTATTTCACCAGAAGACCCACGGAGCCAGAAGACAGGAGGCAGAAGGGGCTTGAGGGGCCGTCACACAGTGGTGGCGCGGCCCAGCCCTGGCCGCGCCACCCCTGCGTGAGGGGGCCCCAGACCCCCTCTCGACCTCCCCTCTCGCGTACATATACCCCCTGATGACATAATATCGGGGAGACGACGTTTTTCCCAGATAGACTTCCGCTGCGCCGCTGCCATCAGAAACCGCGATCCGGAACCAGAAACTCCGTTCTGGCACCCTGCCGGGACGGGGATTCGGAGGAGATCTTCATCACCATCACCACCGACGCTCCTCCATCGACCATCCATGACTCCCCCATCCATGTGTGAGTAATTCCCCCGCTGTAGGTGAGGGGATGGTAGGGATTGGATGAGATTGTTCATGTAATTTGATATGAGATTGATAGGGCAAAGTGCCTAGTATCTTTATTTAGTGCCTATGACATTGTTGCAACTTGTTGTGCTTAATGCTTGTCACTTTGGGCCTGAGTGCCATGATTTCAGATCTAAACATGTTATTATTTCTATGATGATACTTGTTGTTTATGGTCTTACCTACAAGTTGTATACACATATTGTTGTCTGGAACCCGAGGCCCCAAAGTGACAGAAATTGGGATAACCGGAGGGGATGGCTATGATGTGAGGATTACATGTGTTCACCGAGTGCTAATGCTTTGCTCCGGTACTCTATTAAAAGGAGTACCTTAATTACCAGTAGTTTCCCTTGAGGCCCTGCTGCAACAGGCTGGTAGGACAAAAGATGTCGTGCAAGTTTCTCCTTGTGAGCACGTACGACTATATACGGAACACATGCCTATGATTGTTTGTACTAGGATGCTTTATCTTTGTTTATCTGTATTGCCCATGTCTCATTGATTTCATGAATTATCTTATCCATGCAACGCCCGTAATCCATCCCTATGCCTACAGTATTTGTTCCTACTGTTTATAACTGTTACTATTACCGCTGCTATTTTACTACTGCTGTTACTGTTTCACTACTGTCGCCACTATAAAACTGTTGCTACTGATAAACCACTGCGAGCGAGACTGTTTCCAGGTGTAGCTGAATTGACAACTCATCTGTTAAGGCTTACATATATTCTTTGGCTCCCCTTGTGTCGAATCAATAAATTTGGGTAATACTTCCCTCGAAGACTGTTGCGATCCCCTATACTTGTGGGTCATCAAGACTATTTTCTGGCGCCGTTGCCGGGGAGCATAGCTTTATTTGTAAGTTCACTTGGTATTCATATTGTTCACTGCAATCCTTTCATCATGGGTAAACCTCGTGATGGAAAAGTTCCTATATTGCCATCCACTACAAGAAGAGGTACGACTCTCAACACCTCTGCCGCTCTTGATTCGCCATCTGTTATGAGTAAGTTGCTTACACCACCACACCCACACGCCACTGCTACTACTTCTGCTGAGATTGAAAGTGCCACTGATAATTTAGATGATGCTTCTACTGTGCTTGATGAGAGAGGTTCACTAGGTTCCTTTTTAGATGCTACTATTGCTAGAGCTAAGTTGGGAAACACCACTGTTACACCTGTTAGTTCACCTGAGTCTAGGGAATGTTCTAGTGATGATTATGATGATGATGCTTACATTGAGCTTAATGATGATTTTATTGCAGAAGCACGTGCTGCTCGTAATGCAGGTAATGTTAAAGAACTTCTTGCTAGACGTTCTGTTAGATACAATTTGTCTCCTGATCCTAAGTTTGCTGCTTCTCCTATAAATATTAGAGACAAGGATTATGATTTCTCTTTGGATTTATCTTACATATCTATTGTTGAGAAAACTCCTTTTTGTGGTACTAAAGATGAGAGTGCTATGGAGCACATGAATGAGCTTTCTACCTTGAGTAATTTGTTTTCTGATGATATTAAGCTCCGCACTTACTTTGTTGCTAAGATTTTTCCTTTCTCATTGAAAGATGCTGCTAAAACTTGGTTTAATAGCTTGTCTCCTGGATCTCTTACTAGTCCTATTGCTTTGGTTAATGCTTTCTTTCAGAAATATTTTCCCGCTAGTGCTCAACATGCTGCTGTGCAGAAAATCTTTTATTTTGAACAGGGAAAAGGAGAGATATTGCCTGAATCTTGGACAAGGTTTTGTTCTTTAATTAGAGCTTTGCCTAAAGAACCATTGCCCAAAAATGAACTCCTTGACATATTTTATAATGGACTAATGGATGAATCTAAGTCATATTTGGATAGTTGTGCTGGTTGTGTTTTCAGGGAAAGAACTCCGGCTGAAGCTGAAGAATTAATGGCTAAAATAAGCCGGAATCATGATGATTGGACTTTAGTTGAGCCAACACCAGCACCAACTCCTGCGCCATCTACAGAGCCTACGCCAAAGAAGAGAGGGATGATTGAATTAAATGATGAAGTTATGAAAGAGGCTAAGAAATCTCTTAAGGAGAAAGGTATTAAGGCCGAAGATGTGAAGAATTTACCTCCTATAGAAGAATTATGTAAGCCAATCCCTCGCTCATCTACTATTGAGGTACACTCTCTCCAACGCTTTGATGAAAGAGATATTCCTTATACTAAACCTCCTGATCAATGCTTAGATGAGTTTGATAATTTTATTGTTAAGCAAGAAAATTTTAATAGAATGGTGCATAATCATCGGTTGGAGAATTCTAGAGTTATTAAAAAGTTGCAAGATATTGTGGAGAGAACCGCCAATGATGTGAAGATACTTGCTAAACATTTTCAAATGGTTCAAACACAAATTGATCAGCTTACCAAGGTGCAAAAAGACTTGCTAGTTAATGCTGCAAGAGAGAAGCAAGCATGTGAAATACGCACAAGAAGTGGTGCTGCTACTCAAGACCCATTATATCCTGAAGGACATCCTAAGAGGGTTGAGCAAGATTCTCAACGCACTTATAGCGATGATATTCCTTCCAAGAAGAAGAAGAAGAAGCATAAAACAAATGCAAAATCCTCTGATGCAGGTAAAGATCCTAATAGTATTTCTATTTCTGATGCTGAAACTGAACCAGGAGATGCTTCCGACAAAGAAGAAGATAAAGAAGAAGTTGAAGAAGAACCAGAAAAGAGTGATAAAAATGCAAAGTACACCAAAGAAGACTTCATTGCCAACGAGCATGGTAAGGAGAGGGAACCTTGGGTACAGAAGCCAATGCCTTTTCCTAGTAAGAAACACAAGTCCAAGGAAGAAGAACACTACAACAGGTTTTGTGAATGGATGAGACCTTTATTTTTGCAAATTCCTTTGACTGATGCTATTAGAATGCCACCTTATGCAAAATACATGAAAGATATTGTCACTAACAAAAGGAAAATTCCTAGTGAGGAAATTTCTACTCTACTTGCTAACTATTCTTTTGATGGTAAAGTTCCAGAGAAGCTTGGAGATCCAGGTATACCAACTATTCCTTGCTCCATTAAAAATAACTATGTTAGAACTGCTTTATGTGATTTGGGAGCTGGAGTTAGTGTCATGCCTTTTTCTCTTTATAAGAGACTTGATCTAGAAAAATTGGTCTCAACTGATATATCCTTGCAGATGGCTGATAAGTCTACCACTATTCCTATTGGTATATGTGAAAATGTTCCTGTTCAAGTTGCTAACAGCTGTTTGATATTGACTGATTTTGTTGTGTTGGAAATGCCTGAAGATGATAATATGTCTATTATTCTTGGGAGACCTTTCCTAAACACTGCAGGTGCTGTTATTAATTGCAATCAAGGAAAAGTTACTTTTAATGTTAATGACAAAGAGTATACAGTTTATTTCCCCAAGAAAATTGATAGGAAGAATGCTCTAAATTCGATCAAGCATGTTGAGACCATCAAAGTTGGTCAAATTATTTGTTCAGAGCAAAAGCCCAAGGAAGAATATCAAATTGTTATGGTTGGGGCTATACCTATCAAAGTTGAGGTAACATAAGCATTAAGTGAAGTGCAAAGTTTTGCCTCATAAAAAGTTAGTTTGGTAACAAGACTTGATCAACCTTGTTAGCAAAGTGATTTTATATGAACGAAACTTCGTTTTCACCGCATCTACTCCACCTTACTTGTATTTACTTTCATCAAATTTTATTCCTTCAGTTTAGTTGCATGATTAAGAGCATCTCAGAGCTGCTGCATGTTTAGTTTTGATTTGTTTGAAATCTTTTCATCCTCGTTTTTCTGAGTTTTATCGATATGCCAATTTCTGAAAAATCCTCGAAAATAAAGTTTCTCGAAAAATTCCAGAAAATTCTTTATAAATTTTTTATGTAAAAAATGGGGCAGAGAGACACCTGGGAGGCACCAGGTGGGGCAGCCACGCCACCTCACACACAGGTGGCGTGGCCCAGCCCTGGCCGCGCCACCCAGCTGTGAGGGGGCCCCACCAGGCCCCTCACTCATCTCTTCTTCCCCTGCTCTTTCTCTCTCCCAAAAAACACCGCCCCATTTGCTCAAGCTCGAGTTCTTGCTGTCCTTCACCTGGATTTTTCGATCT